>VZTL01049828.1:665-30581 GCA_013400535.1 Scopus umbretta | reverse complement strand
AACCCCAGTTCCCTCAGGTGCTCATTATATTCTGCCTTCCTTTAGGTATGTTTTCCTATTCAGAGTTATTTCATTGGTTTATTATATTGTGAGGGAGGAGGGAAAACTGATTTTAAATTCACACACATACATACACACACACACTTATCACTGGTATGTATATATATATATATCTCCCTGTTATTCTCTGGTGTTCACCCATTTCTTGTACAGCTGTCATACTTCATTACTTCTTAAATTCAAAATAAAAATAAATTATTCCTTTGTTCTAGTCTGCCTCTTTCTTTATTTGTTTGCATTTATTCTATGTGAATGTATTCATCTGCATTATTACTATCTACTATTTTATTTAAATTTTGTAATTATTATGCATATTTACTGTATTTACTTAAGACAGAAAAATGGGGGTGTGTGTCTGAATATGCTATTATCTCGTTCCCCGCATATGCAGTAATTTCGTATCATGTGTTTTTAAATTCCTCACTGAATTTCCTTTGTCCAGTTCAGGAAAGCCACTCTCACATACAGCAGACTCAGGTGTGGATTCTTCACAGCTATATTTAGGATGCACTTGCACTAAGATTTATACCATTCTCTGGAGGTGTCTGGCTTTCTATGCCAATTAAATCGGCAGGCTCTGTGGCTAAGCTTCTAATTTAGGCATCTTGAGGATGGTTTTAGGCACAGGCTGTTCTCTAAGGTCCTGGGATATCTGGCATGGTTAAGAAAAGCACCTTCCATCTTACCAAAGATCTTCACCAACACAGCATGGTCAGAAACTGTCAAGTTATTTTGTCCTTGGCCAGGAGACAGCAAAATTCAGCGTTGCCTACCCTTCATGAGAAGACCTTGGTCACTTTGCATAGACATCTCAAATGGGCTGCTTGTGATTTTCTAAGTCCCAGACTGGCATCTCCACATGCAGCTTGAGTTCAGCCAGTAAGACTCTGCATATGTGAAGAGTGAACCTGTTACAAAGCCCACCATGTAACACAAGGTTCCCCTTCAGGCGGTATGAGTCAAGAGGATGTTGTTGCTAGCACTGCCAGGAGCTATTCTGTGTTCTTCTTCACTTCTTTTATCCCAGATCTTAATAGTAAGAGCCATTCATCATTTTTTCTCAGTTTATTCCTCGTAACTGAAATTTGTCATGGATTTTTCATCCTGAATTTCTTAGATGATTTTCAATATTGCAGAACTTTATAATTCAGATAGAGATGGAGGATTTTTAATAATTTTCTGTTTCAAACAAGAAAAGAAAACTATTTCTGACTCCTTGCTTCTTAGCCATTGATTTCTTTCACAATGTAGCAGTGTACATTCAAAAACCCACAAATTTTCAGTTTCAGAGGAAAAGCCTTAGAAAAGAAATATTTTTCTTTATGTATTTTTCACATTGCTTTCTCCTCATATCGGTCTAAAAAAAAGACAATATAGTTAGCTGAAGCACTGGTTTCAGTATCCTGACCATGAGGAAAATATAGAAGTAGAAGAATCTTTGGTCCATAAGTGATATCCCTACTGTATTTTTGTGCTATACAAATATTTATACTATACATACTTTTGCAATTGCTAAACATCTGTCAAGGAGACTTCGCTGTTTTTCTTTTTACAGATTGTTTGGCAGAGACTCTGAATTCTAAGAGGAATGATCTGCCGGCCTGGAAATCTTCTCCTGTGTGTATTTGCAACAATCATTTCCTTAGCTATTTTTTTTTCCTTTTTTTTAACCTATTTCTCAAGTTTCTATTCCCCTCTTTGCTCATCTTCAAAAGATCTATATGAACAACAGTCCAGCATTATAGTTATTGCCAGTTGCCCTGGATTGTGCTGGTCAGTCATCGCCTTAATGGCATGATGATCTGTTGAAAGTGATATAGCTTATCCCACAGGTTGGACAATCTGCATATTGACTTCAGGTGTTGGGACAACAGTCAGATGCAGGATTGGGTAGGTACCGTGGCACTCACATGTACCTCAAAAAGTCTTCAGAAAACAGTGCAGCTTGAGATTTTTGCATCAGTTTGAGAGGGGAGGTTCCCCAAGACAGTGACCTCTAGTATGTTTGGAGCGGAAGGCAGTATTTTCCTTCTAAGTGGCTCTCTTTAATATGTCTTTGCTTGGCGTGTGTGGCAGGGTTGTGCTTTAACTATTACAGTGTAAGAAATGAGCAAAGAAAGCTCAAATCAGCATCAGTCAGATCAGCCTGGTCTGCTTCAAGTCAGCATTAGAGGTCCACAGAAATGAGGGCCTCAGGGAAAGTAAATGTGTGGATTTCTCTGACACAAAGAACAGTTGCAATGATAACAAATATAATAAGAAAAAAAATGCCTCATGTGGTGCATCCGAATGAATCACACACAAGACTACATGGACAGCATGTTCATAGCTATGAAGGGTGTTCTCAGTACAGCCCCTTGCTGACTCCTTTAAACACTGTTATTATTTCTGCAACTCAAAGCTACAAAAAACTAGCATGAACTGAAAACTGCTGTATCATTCTCCTCCCCCACCGAAGCTTAAAGTTCTCTAAATTTGGATAATCTTTAGATTTACACTATGTTAGATTACAGCATATTTTGAAAACTAAAGCCTTAGGAGAAAGCCATGGCTGTGAAAGCTAAAAAAGCCTTGAAATAATAAACGCAGCTCCTGCTGGAACACAGAGATTCAGCACTGCAACTGTGCAAAAGCAAATCAAATAATCAGTTTGGATTGCCAGCAGATCAGGACTCCCCAGTGGCTGCCTTTTCAGTTTCTCAATGGAGACCAACAGATGGAAAAAAGCTGAAGAGAGCAGGCTTGCTTTCTCTGCCCGCTGAATAATTTCATTCTTATGCCTTTTTGTCTGTCTGTAGCTTATAGCTCTGTTTACCCAAAATGATTAGAGCTTTCTGTGAAACAGAACCTTGGAGGAACAACAGAAGGTCATGTATATCCTTGCTGATACAGCCACCTGCTTTCTTGCCACATACCCCATTTATTTACTACTTACTCGCTCAACGTTTCTCCCTAAGCCCAGCGATGCCAAATGGGACCTAGATTTCTTCTTTTCAGTTTTACTGCAGCAAGTTAAGAAAATGCTAAAAGCTGTCTGTCCAATTTTTTAACCTTTCTGTAGCGAAATCTGTCCTGTCTTAACCAAAAACCTTCATGGTCTTACCTGCAGCCACCTGCACACACCATGCAAGAGATGTGATGGTGACATGGGCTTCCAGACATAGGAAATAATTCTGAGTCAAGTGCACAGCCAGAAAGGCATGAGAGAGGGAGCAAGGCAGGTTATTTATAATTGCTGAAGATGCTTCATGATGGCAAATTGTCTAAGCCCCTGTTTTATTTTCTGAAGCAACTTGGCTCTGCTAGAGATTAATTTTCTCCACAGGACTTTGGCAATGTTGTTAAAGCCTGCTGAGACACTCTGGACTGCCAAAATCCACACTAGCAAGGATCTCCAATATGCTGACATTTCTAGGTCAAGCTGGTTCTGAGATAAGATTTTTATAGAAAATATCACAAGACATTTTAAAAAATGAAACACCTAGGGTTTTTTAGAGTCCCTTGTCTGCAGAATAGACATTGTCCAATTATGTTGAAACTTTTCCAGAAAAATGTACCTCTGGCTACAGCTCCGCTCTACCTGCCAATTTTAGATAGAAAAGAATTTACAAAAGAAAAAAAAAAAACCCAACCAATCATTTGTTGATTAGATGGGGATGAGGCTGCCAGAATTAGACTTATAACAGAAAGTGATTCACATTTTATCTTTGGACTTACTGTACAGCATCTATAATTTCACCTGCTCTCATTTTGCAGGAAGGTGGGGAGCAGAAAAAGATACAAAAGACTGGATTGGAGATAAGTTGAAAGATGCCATGGGTACATGACTCCGACTTTCAGGAGGATCCAGGGGAAACACAAATAACTAGTTTGGTGGCCTTTTGCCACAGTCTCCTACTTCTCAGAGAGGCTGGATGAACTGAGCATATATTTAAAAGATTTTCCCAATTGCTTTCAAAATCTAATTGATTTATCCTTCAGACAGGTCATCTCTCTAGTGGACTTCCATAAAAAAGCCATGTTTATTTTCATTTCCAATCACAAAAGTGTCATTTTAGTGTTTTTAAATATTTGTGGGAGGATACAGCCTTTAATTTGTCAATCTTCTCTTTTTACTGCTATCTTTTGGATTCTACTGAAACCAGTTAGCTGCCTGACCTGAAAAAGCAACTGGGCAAGCACCGTTTGTTTGGGGTAAACCTCTCTAATAACACTTGCACTGGGAAGGATTAGGCTGCCTTTAGTCAGCATCAGCATTTTATTTCAGAAAATCTGTTACACAATCTGTCAGATTATATTCACTATTTGAAGATTTTTTAAGGAAGAAGCACTCAAATTAGACTTACAAACATTGCAAAGCATTGAGATATGCTAGAGAGAAATCCAGAAAAAAAGACCTCACTGAAAACAGGGCTGGGGGAGTTCAGGTCTTTGACAGTAAATCTACTTCTCTCAAGATCCTTAAGTTACAAGATCCTTTAAAATTCTTACTAGAGAACCAAGTTTTGATCGCTGCAGCCCCTCTGGACACCAGCAAAGCTCCCTCCCCTCAACCAGACTTGAAATTGATAAAAGGCACCCAGCAAGGAGATTATATTTAAGAGCTTATTTCCACTAGCCCTCTCGCACAGAATTCTGCTGTGGCTTAGAATGTAGGTCCTGAAAGGACATTTCTGTAGGCACGTGTGGAAGGCAGAGAGCAAAAAGGTGAAGAGTCTGGCTCTGCCTCGGGGTACCGCTGTCTGTGATAACAGCCAGAGTAACCTTGCCCTTGGGTGATACAAAGGACCTTCATGGGATACTGGCCCTACAGGGTTCCCTGTGCTCATGGGTTGGTTCTGTGGTGGCCCATGTATCCAGGCATCCAGGACACATTAGGGAAAATCCACCAACCTGCAGGTAGAGCACCCAAATGCATGTTCCACACTGAGGAGCTGATACGCATGCAGAGAGCCTGTGGAGCCCGCATTGTTACAACACAAAACTAGGAAAAAAGGAAAAAAAAACATCACAGGCTGATAGCCTGGCTTTATCGGTGTTCCTCCACTGGTAGGAAGAGGTCATTAGTCTGGCACTGAATCTGCAAAGATGGGCCTCTTATATTTGGCCAACAGATGTTAGTGCTCATAAACAAGCTGATCCTGATCCCCTAGCTCCTGCGGTAGCACTGTCACAGCAGCTCTTTCTGCTTGCATAATTGAGGCATCAACCCACTGGAGGAGACTGGTCTATACTGGTACCTATGGCCCTTGCTCATCTACAGACACTTTGACAATGACTCTTTTCCTTACCCTGAGGAAATAGACGCTGAGCTCCAGACATTGAGGCTGAGTTCCTGGAAGTCTGAATGCATGCCCCAAGGTCAGCCACAGCCCTTTTGACTTGTATCTGGGTACCAGCCCCCTGAACAGTGTGTCAAAGATGAGAGGATTTTGCAAGCCTTGTCAGCAAGCGTAGGCAGAGTTGATAGAAGAGGTGTCAGGGAGGTGATGCAGGCAAGCTGGTGGAGAAGTGTGGGCTGAGAAGCCAACGTTGGTGAGACATGAAAAGTCAGTGAAACGTCGAGATGGAATTTCCTTCTGCCAAGTTCTGCACTCAGCTGAAGCAAGCTGGAGATGAATGGCTGTGTCTAAAGAGAGTGGAGACCAATGTGANGTCTAAAGAGAGTGGAGACCAATGTGAAAACCAGGCAACCCATAGTGCCCCCTTCAATGAAAGAAGGCTTTTTAAAGTTTATGTCTAATCCCACTGCTAGAATAGCAAAGCACTCAAGCTTCCCAGAAGGAAGGGAAAGGAAATAGAAGAATTCAAGCTGCAGTGTAATGAAATGCGCTTTCCACCCACTTAGATTTAAGATTGTGATTCAGTACTGCATTTATGCAGTTTCTGGGATGGAAGGGTATTGCGGTGCATCTAAATCAGATTTCGGAGCTAGCGGTAGCAGATGGACCTCAAGAGAAAAAACACACAGATAGCTAAAATAAGCAGATATTTTTCAACCACCTCTATTTCAGTGATGGTGTCACCCTCTGTCATTGCCAATGCCAACAAGACTAGTAACCTCTTTAAAAAATGCAAGACATGGAAGATAAAAATATCAAGAGCAGAGGTTAGCTAATTTCGTAGCTTCGCAGTTTTTGCAAAATTTGCATCATCTGTATCATCTGTCTGACACTTTGACACGCAGTGTATACAGAGACTGTACTGGCAATCCAGAAAACCAACCATTAAAGGCTATCTCATTAATATTATCATAAAAGCTTACATTAATAGACATCATTAAAAATTGATGGCAGCCATACTTAACAATGAACTCAATTTTAAGGAAAAACTATAACAGACTGAGAATATGTATAGTTTTATTTTATCATTAATTTGCTTTATTAAAAGACAACAATAAAATTAAAATTAAAAGACTACAATAAAATAAGCAAATGAGGCATTGGAAAATCTTGTATGTATAACAATCTTAACAGAGAAAAGTTTCATCCACTTTAAAAGTTGCTCATCTTTCCTGCAAATTTCACTTAATGTTTCCCCATCAAAGTAGCATTTGTTTTTCTCACCCCTGCACTGGGAACTTCTGCTCTCTTGCTTGCTATTAAAAAAAAAAAAAAAACCAAAACAAACAAAACCCACCAACTTTCAGGACAGCGTGACTGCTTCTTATTTGATTGGGATGTTGGTGACAATCCAGTGTTCACCCAAAGTATGCATTTTAATCTGAGGGAGATAAATCACACCAGCATAATGCCAAACATTGCCTGTGGTTTCAGGCAGGGGAATAATTAGTCCTTTCCTAGTCTAGCCTCCTATTATAACAAGTAAATTTAGAGTTGCATGTAAAGCAGAAAAGTTCAGTCATCAAGAGGCAAACCAGAATAGCTTATAAGTTAGGAAGAAATATGCACTGATTTAACATTTTTTGTTTCTGAGACTTCCAGCTACAGAAATTGTCGTAGTCAAATACGTAATTACCATTTTATTCAATGCTTAAGATAAAATGTGCCAAAAAGCATCCATCTGTTCATCTTTAGCACCCACCCAGACAGAATCTATAGTGCCAATTTCTGCTCAGAACTACACTGAGGTAAACCAGTAATAACGACTTTGACAGTAATGTATTCACTCCAGGTTTAATATAGAATAAAATTTGTTTCCTGTTTGGCAGTTCTCGGAAAGACTAGAAAATCTCCCTGGAGCCCTACCTAATACTTCTGAAAAAAATAGTGCTCTTTATCTACAGCAGTGTTTAAGTCATTGTTTGGCAGATAAGTGTAAACACTCTGTCCACTGTTTAACTGCTGGGTGAACTGCTTTAAAGTATCATAGTTTAGAAAAGTATCATACAAGGCCACAGTCTATTGAATATGTAGAAAAAAAGTTACAGACTTTCTTTAATATCTGGTTCTCTGATTAGAAAACGTAACATCTGTGGGATATTACAGGAAGTTTTGAATGTCTTTTCTTCAAACACCCAGTCTCACCCTACATGAAGCAAAGATACGCAGGGTTAAGGTTACATCAGTCTTGTGAACTTGCATATTAAGAGTGTCTTCATGGCACACTGAATATTTTACCTGAAGTGCAAACCTTGACAGATTTTCTAGAAGCACTTCTTCACTTCAAATCAATCCACCTTTTGTCTCAACTGGCTTCTTAAGCACATGAAACCCCACATCAGACTTGCACAGCATATCAGATTTTATCAAGAAGAAATGCTTAAGAAAACTTGGTTTCACCCATCTTCTGAGAACATCTGGAGCGAGCTTGCTACATTCTTTCATACTAGCAGCTACTGCTTTGATTCACAGAGCTGCCAACAAGTATTGACATTAGGATAAATTTGGCTGGACAACTTGAAAGAAAGTTGGTCTTTTCCTGCACAAAACCTAAGAACAAATTTTTGCCTGCCCACCTCCACTTTTTTTTTCAAAATTCTGTAAAGCCCTTTTATTCCCATCTCGAAGATGACCCAGCACATTCCCAATAAAGTAACATGCAGCTCTGTTCCCAATCTGGACAGAAGCTGTTAACTAAAGGCAAGGAATTATATTACAACACAGTGGAAGATAAAAAATTTTAGCCCAAACTCTTCCCTCCCATATTTATACTTTTCCAGAAGAATTTGAAAGGCAAGATGTCAAATGATGACGTGCTGCCTAAATGGCAGGGTATGGAAAGCTCTGCACCTCTTGGGCTCAATGGAGACCATGAATGCAATAATGTCAAGGGACCTTATCATATGGCTAAAGAATCTGTGACCATTCACACTCTCCAGGCAAAGCCTCTTCTAAGTATGTTACTTAGTAGAAACATATTAAAGGGTGGTTAACAGTATGAGTTGATTCTGTTGCCCACATCAAGTTCTGAGAAAAACTCTAGGAAAACTCCATTCGAGGATTTTTCTGATAAGAGTAGTTGGATCTATCAACTTCTGAGAACATTAGTGGTTGCTGAAGGCCCTCCTAATCTTGGACTTCGACACCTCTAAACTAAATTATCAGTATGGGTCCAAATCTATAATCCTAATTATAGTTTTGCTTCACTTCTATAACTTTCAGGACTTCTCAAAAGCAATGACATTTTTAAATGTTAAAAATAAAACTACTGCGTTTGTAGTAAATGAGTGCATCTCTGGTTCACTGCTGTATTTTCTGCTTGGCTATAGAAACAATATGAATATGAAATGAAATGAAATGAATATAAAAAATGGATTGATGTTAAGTTTTGAAGAACCACCTGCTATTTGATAACTTCAGAAATCTACTTTGAAACCATGAAACATATCCACTCCAATTCATTTAAAAATTATTAAACTCTCTTAGGTCTGAGTATTACAAGCATATGGAAGCACGGTCACCATTTACTGATGAAACTATAATCAACAGAAATGTATGCCATCACCCAGTGCAATAAGTGAGGTTAAAATGGCAGTGGGATTGGCTAACAAGGTGCTTTGATACCTCATACCTAGAAGGAAAATGAATGACAGGTAAAATACTTCTCGTCTATCCTTATGTTTCCAACAGTAGTTATTTAGGTTAGGTTATTTAGGTTGAAGAAGTTTGCAGACAAGCCATTGGTACTACCTTATGAAAAAGAGAAAGATGGCCTTATGAAGAAGTGGAATGCATGGAAAGGGAGCTGAGAGCACTCTCTCTCCTTTTCTTGCAGTTCTGCTGTTTCTGGGGTGAGCTACCTGCCCAGCAACAAGCTGAACTTGCCACAGCAGCCAGCCTGGCTCCCAGGGCCTGCCATGGGCAACGACTATTTCACCGACTCCATCTGTTGCCTTACTGCAGGTGTCCTTCTTTTTCTCTCCCCCTAGATGTACAGCAATGCCTGGATGTGGTGCTGGCAAGGATTTTATTCAGATGTAACAGCTTGCTTAGGCATTTAGCAAAACTTTCCTCACTGCATTCGTGCAGCAGTGGCACAAATTTAGCTGTGTGATTTTGTTGGCTTTAGTGGGAGTTATGCAGCAATATCTGAGCACAAACGAGTTTGTCTACACATTCCCAGGGCTGATATTCATTAATAGGATTGTGTCCACAGAAACACAGTAATCCTTTCCATTGTGGCTCTCCTATATAAAAGGGAAATGTAATATTTGTCAATATTTCTGTCCACTTCCACCTTTACCTTTGCTCAGATGGTAAAGCTACCTTGACAGGTCAGAAACTGCCTCCTTGTGCACAAGCGGTTTTCAAAAAAACTGCCTTTCTGCAGCTCCAATAGTTTTCAAACAAATTTACCAGTTCTCGCAAAGGCTAAAAAAGGTTAGCCCTTTAGCATCTCCAGCAAGGAAAAGGTTCCTGCCCAGGTAGCAACCCCCATTTTGACCTGTAGTCAACAGACTAGGTCAGTGCCGGACAGACCTTGCAGAAAACCCTTCTGATGAGACTGCAGAGATGAATGATGATTAGCTCCAGTGTTGATGGCAGCTTGTTAAAGCTTGGAAAGAGCTCTTAGGAATTCATCTCGCTTAGCCCACAGACTTGCTGGGAATAACACCATATGCTATGACATTTGACAGTATTTCTTCTGCCTATTTAACACAGCACTAGGTTAAAGTAACCTGGACTGTGTACCACAGTCCCACAGTACTTTACAGTAGCTATTACAGCAATCACGTACCGCAGTACATTACAAGCTGTATTGTACCTATATTTAGGTTCCAGACTGTGAGGACAATTGTGAGGTAGGTGGAACGAAAAGGCTGATTTACTGAGGTATTAAAAATATCCCCAGAGAGAATGGATGAAAGAGAAATGCTGCTGGACATAGCTTGGAGCTAAGAGAAAAACCTTTAGATAAGCTTTTCCCTGTGTTGTATTTTGTATTATTAATTTTTTAAAAATAGCCAAAATGATATCATATACTCATAACACAATAGGGAGAGGTATAAAACAGTCTAATAGTAACTAAGTAACATTAACAATACAAGTAGTACCTTCAGAATTTGATGGTAGCAACATTAATAATAATAATCAGACTGGGATATCTGCCTTAAGAAAAGCTTTGACTTATTTTTGTAACATTTGGAAGTCAAAATCTTATGGTAATGAGGCAAACACACAGTAAGTTAGCTACAGGCAAAAATTAACAGAGCAAGCCACTGGAAGAAAGTAAGATGTGATGAGTCCTGATAAAAGGGTGAGTGCCTGCAAGGCCTTTCATAAGAATCACACCGGAGAGTCTGAGAACTGTCACCTAAAAAAACTTGGGGTCATCTGTAAGCTTTAAGTAATGTCACACAGGAGAGGAACAAAGGGCTCATTCTTTCTGTCACTCACACACTTAACTAGAAGCAAGAAACCAGCAAGATGAGACAACACGGGCCAGTCAAAATTTGAACTAAAGCAATCTACTGCCTCTTTATACCTCTGAGTAGAAAGGATCATTGCACATATTCAAAACACAGCGGGAATGCCATATGAGATACCTCATTTCCCTGCCGACATAGGATTTGATTCAGTAAAACTATAGAATAAGTGTCATGGAATAATCATGGTGTAATTCTGTGCTGCTCTCTTTTTAAAACAAACATGACTGTGACAATAAAGAAGTCACATCTGGAAAGGGAAGGAAAAATTGAGCTTCATCTTACCACACTTTAGAGATGCGAAAGTTAGCCCCCCCCAGTCCAAGCTTGCCCTCCTCTAGAGTCACTGGAAGCATGTGGGCATTTCTGGAGAATGACTCATCCTCCAAAAATAAGTTTCTTGGATAGAAGGGATGATTCAACACCTGAAGGTACATAGAGAGCACATGGGAGCAGCTTAGATTAGATGCCTAACTTATTGGTGCTGAAAGTTAGGTAAAATGAATGTCTGATACAGTAACTATCTGATACTTAGAATCCAGAAAAAAATTTACAACTGAAGATGCATGAATTTGCCTCACTCTGCTAGACTTACATCATTTTTCAAAAGCTGACAAATAGTTACAGCTTATTCTTGACAGAATTCAAAGCAAATGCCATTAAAGTACATCTACCAAGCAGGTAAGTGCAGTAACAAAGCACCATTTCACTGTTCCTTTTGTTTCTCACATTACTGTTACAGAAAGGAGACACATAGTAATCTTGAAGTGTAGTTATGTTCAGGCAACCATAATGGGTCCCATTATTACCTTTCAAATACAAACCTGTTAAAGCAATGTGCATTTCACTATAAGACATAAAAAACCCACATGAAATCATGCTGATCCACAACATTGACACCGAGAACATTAAGAAACATGCAGTCTGTTTCCTTTAAAACCTGCCAGCATATACTGACTGGAGAAAAAAAACCAAACAAACAAACAAACAAAAAAACAACAAACCAAGCTCAGTTCACTGCCTTGTTAAATGGATGTTTCAGCATGGTAGAACTGGATATAGCTCCTGCAGGTTGCACAATGGTGGATGGTTCCCAGCTCCTAATCCCTACTGGGACTAGACTGCCTTTTCTCTAAAACATCTCGGGGTATAATATATAGAAACTGGAAGTAATAGGCTATTATTCTCAAAATGAAGCATCCTCTGTGTTACTTTCACATAGGAATATTTCATAGCAATATATTTCTCCAATTATTGCTTCAGCTGGAAGAGGTTTCAGGCCACATGGCCACACAACTCTTTTAGTGGGAGAGGAGTAAATGAACAGCCAGTGAGAGACTGCCAGAGTCCTTGGGCTATACTAGTCCTGGTAAGAAACAATCAGCCAGGTAAAAAACTCGCACATTTGTTATTTTTAATATTCCCTTGAAAGAGAATCATCTCAATTTCTGGTAAACACATTTAAACTAATTCCTCAGACACAGGGGAATATTAGGGAATAGGGAACTCTGGGCAACTGCATATTCTGACAGGCATATTTAGAAAATAGTTTCTTTTTTCAGAGGTTTAAGCACATTACTGCCTAAGCCATAATTGCACTTCCTCTGCATTTGCAGTGATTGATTGCATTACTAGTATTGAATGAAAGGGTCAGAGAAGCAATATAAAACCAGGTTTTACTATACACATGCACAAATTTGTTTTGAGTCAAGTAAACCAAAGTTTTCTATTGCACTTATAAGCTCAGCAGGGTATCTTATCGTTTGAGCCACAGCTCATATGGAAAACTATGATTAAATATCCTCGACTGGAAATAGGTTAAATTAAAATACCACTGGCTTGGATAAGTTTATTGGAAAAAATGTCAGAATTTGATTTCTAAAGACTTGCTCGCTAAGCAATTTGAATGAATTCTGGATAAGAAAAAATACATGCAGGTCATCAGTGCATTACAAATACAAGGGCTTGGCGCTCTACGAGAGCCGTTATACTTCCTTGCCTGAAATATTTGCCCAGGTTTATATTGTAAGCATGCTTGGGTTTCCCCCTCTGTCTAGGTTAGTCCTCAATCAGACGACCGGCTCTAGGGGCTCAAAGAGCAGTGCCTGTATCAGGATATTATATGATAATTATTGATATGATATAATGATTAAGACTGCTTCACCATCCACCCCAAAATAACTAGAGTTTTGCAAACCAGGTCATGTGAAAATGGTACCACCTTCTTTGAGACAAGATTTTATATTTCACAGCACCACAAATGACAGCTTTGTCATTTGCCGCTCCAACAGGGAGGAAGTCCAGTACAAAGGGCTACAGTCATCCCACTGTCATTATTTTTACACATCTGAAATGCAGTTAGAAATGCGTAGCAGCAGAGTCTTCCCTTTGCTGTTGTGGCTGTATCTATCTTCGAAGACCAATTCCAAACTACACCATTCATAATACGGAGCTTGGTGTGCACAGGTCTGTAAGCATACATGGATGATGATAACAATGATGACAACGACAAGAAAGTGCACATATACACATGATAAATCCCTCCCCAAAGTACACTCATCCAAAACAATATTTAATTCTGGACAAAGGAGAGTTTCATACCTTTAATATTGGTGTCTGCAAAAGCCCAGGAAAAAAAAAAAATGGCATACCTGCTCTTCAACTGAATGCACAGAATTTGCTTCTACCCCAGACTTCAAAACGAGAGCACTTGGAACAATGGACACAAATCATGTAATTTTAATATTCATTTAAAATAGCATTTTAATTTCATTTCTTTCTCCTTCAGAGATCTGTTCTGTCTGTACTGATCTGGTAGAGCCAAATACTGCAGGATTATATTACAAAGTCTCTTGTGAGCAACAAAATTAAAATTAATGGATTTATATCACATTTACAATTGCTATAATGAGAGTAAAAAATTGGCCCCCTGTAATGAAGCTGGTCCAGTCTTGGAAGTGAAGATATGGGAAAGAGAGTCAAATAAATTTTAAACATCTGAAACATATCCAAGATGTCTTTCATGTAACAGCAGGAGCATACAAAAATTGACTGAGGTACTATAGAATTACCTGGAACGAAAGACATAAGCAAGATGAGTGTCTTTTATAATCATGTTTGTAAGCCATCATTTCTAAAAACATATAAGTTTGTAATAAAACATATGACAGGTAATAGATACCTTAGAGAAAAGGTAGTTTTTCAAATGCTTTATGATTCCTTAGGGGGAAAAAAACCTATGTTATATACATGTTTTTTTTTAAAAACAGAATGTCTGCATATGACGTCTTCAAATGTTGATGGATAAGCTGCAAATAGATCTGAAAGTGGATGAACAATTGAAACGCTTCCCTCTGTTTCAAGGACTGGCAGGTGAGACCTTGCCCTAGTTGGTGAGAATTAGTAGGAATTCCTAAATCCCTGCTTACGTCAGGAATGAAACAAGCAAATGAAATAAACCAGGGTTTTATGTCTCACACCAAATGGCATGGCTCATCACATATTCCTCTAGTTAAGGTCTTCCTTTAAAATATAATCTCTATACTGGAATTGTTAAATGGCATGCACCCCGTCCCGTACTAACCGGCAAGAAGGCTTATTGGCCTGTGAAAAATTAAGCACGTTAAATATTGAACAGCAAGGATTGTATTCAGCCATGTTGTCTCAACTATGCCCTGGCCGATTTAGCAGTGCAGACATTGTCTTGAAGCCTGCAGCTCCACGGCTCCCTCACCATGTCCAGGACGAGGTCACCTAAGGTGTCCAGGGTCTGCAACTTTAGGTGGCCCTGATGCAAGGCACTGTGATGCTAAGGACATTGGGTCTCCGGCTTCTCTGATACACAGCTAAAAAGTTTCATGTCTCTGGAGCCTCAGCTTACCTGGGATTTGACTGCTTGGCTAGAACTGTGCAGCAGAGCCTCTAAAAGCTTTTAAGGAGTTGGTAGTTTAAGAATTTAAGCCTCCTGATGCTCCTTCTCGCCATGAGACATCTCCACACCCTGGTCTGACTCTCCAGAGGTTGCCTAGGATCCTGAATAGTTGAGGAGTCTTTGGAACAGCAATACACGACAGCATTTTGTCAAAGAAATATCAAAACAGAAGCCTTCTGCTTTTCTAAAGGAATTGTTTTGTTGTTTGCTGAGATAATTTGAAGCCTCTAACTTGCCTTTTGAATCAAAATTAAAACACCATCAAACTGCTGGTATTTCCCACAAAAAGGAAATCAAGGCTTTGACAAGCTCTACCTCTCAACAATTTCAATCCACCTCAACCCAATACAAGAGTTTCACGTATGAGATCTGAACTTTGCGACTCAGATTTTTCTCCAGATTTTTCTGGCATCTTCACTTTGTCACACCCAATTGTGGACCTCTGCCTGCTCAGACCTACTGCAGAAACATAACCTGAAATTTTCCATGCCAAATTATTTTTGAGAATAACATGAATTACTCCACCAGTAGAAGAACGAAGGAATCCTGGTTTTCCTGTTTAACGATGAAACTTCTCTCACAATAACCACGTATCTCTCTTTGTTCAACTTATCTTTGTTCCTTATGGTTTGGGATGTAACAAAAGGTAGTGAAGCCAGCACAAACAGTAACTGCTCTATGTCAATCTAACACAAAATTTTAAAGTAGTGCTATGATCAAAATTTTAAAACCCAGTAATTTTCTGAAGGTTTATGACTCAATCCCTGAAATAAAAGCATCGATCCAGATACGTAATTGACCTATGGCAATACCATAAAACCTTAATTGCTGCAAGACTGAAAGTAATACTTTCTGTAATCAATTAATCAGACTTCCTGAAACTTATTTATTCCAAACCCCTGCTTAAAATTATTTAGAGCTTGCAACATAAAATGAGGATATAATTAAAGAACCTCTTTCTAACAGCACATGCATTTTTAAAAGCCATCCAGTCACCTGATACATGTAACGTACGCAGATCCAACAGAGATAGTGGTGATCTTTAAACTGAGCTGCAAAGTTCCTACACAGCTCTGGATGGGAGAGATATGAGGGGTTCAGATTCCCAGGCATTTTTTTTCCCCACTGTTTTTACTTCGTTTACCCTGGTCGAGAAGTCATGGAGAAACTGATTCTAAAAAAATGGGTCTTTGGCCTCTCTAAAAGCCAGATCCCTTTAAATTGGGTAAGGTTTGGATAATAATACATCTTTCCTTTGCAGTGTCAGAAGATATGTATATTTGGGAGAAAAAAACCCAAAACTGTGTTAAAAAAACTGTGATTGGAATGATCAGAACAACAGAAAAATATTTGGAGGGTAGAGAGATTTCTATGCTAACAATGATTTTAGACATTCTATCCTTACCTTTGGTAGTCTGGCATTCATGACCAGATATATTTTATTATTTAACTCAAATATTTAGAACATTTTACTTATTTCCAGATTGTACATGTCCTACACATACCATGATTAGTGAGTTAAGCTGTATGATATTTATATTTTTATTATTGTAACATTTACGAATGCTATTGAACAAATAGTGAAATTCCCGTCATGCAAATCTTATGCTAGAAAACTGCATCACTTTAACAGTTACTCAAACTGAATACAAAAAGGAAAAGGACAAGACCGAGGGAACTTACTCAAACATTCAAAAGACTATTGAAAGTAAATGTGGGGTTTGTTTTTTTTTTCCTCTATCCTCTATCATTTGTACCTTGTATTTAGCAAAGCCAGTGGATCAAGCCAAAGTAAGAGGATGGAGTGAAATCTCTATCCTCAAAAAGCTGAATAACCAGGTGTGTTTTTTTACTTAAGCAAGCTGCAAATATGTATTTCTACTCTGACACAAAGCTGCATAGGAGAAAACACAACACGATCTTTTGTGACTGAAGGAAGCACTCCTGTATTTCGTTTCATTCTGTCCTCAAAACCGGAAAAAAACATTCTTGTTTTAGTACGGCTAACATCTATTAAAACCGATTGCTTTTCTCAGAAGAATCGAGTATGCTGAATTATATTTGGGATTTCTCTTTTTTTTTTTTTTTTCCTTGTCGTGCTGTGGTGTATCTCTACATTTGAGGAGAAGCTGAATCTTGCTTTACATTCACAGTAGACAGTGATATGGTTTATGCTGATCTTTAGCTCCCGCAGGAGTTTTTCCATTGGTCAAACAACAGCTTTCAAGAAAGGAGACTCCAAAACAGCCCCTGTACGTGGTACTATTTGTGGCCTCTCTGTCTCAGGATAATTTTTCATAATTTTTTCCACTGTGTTTTGCTTTACTTTTTGTACGTACTGTAGTTTCAGCCCCTCAGGAGACACTCCACAGGATCTGTTGCTTAGTAATAGTAACCTTCATGGAAATTAGCTTGAACTTCAAAAGAACAAAACATCTATCATTAGTCACAGGTTTTCAGATAATGAATTCCTCTGAGAAAGTTGATTAGAAAAGCCAGCCTTCCGGAATCAAGTACCACCAATGTTGACCTAAGTTGAATTAGAAAGGTTAGTAATGCTCTTGAAAGGACCACTTCTTTGTACCCCTTAAATTATGTTTGAGATTCTTTCTACCAATACCTAGGCTCACCTTGACAATGGCACTAATAAAATGAAGTTTTATGTAAAAGGAAACAGGCTCTCATACAGAATAAAGCCGGAAAGAATTACTGTGGTCATACAGTCTGGCCTCCTGTGTAATATAAGTTACACAAATTAATTACTGTCCTAACAAAAACATGTAAAAAAAAAAAAATCTCAGATATAAAATGCTTTTTGAATATTTTGTTTCCCTTCGAGACCTGCCTTAGTTTAAAAAAAACCCTTTTTTTCCTTACCCCGTGGTAAGGAAGAAGGATTAAGGACCAGCGAGGCACCAGTAGAGCTGCAGACTCCCATTCAGAAGGTCAGAGATAGGGACCTACATCCTCTGCGCTGCGTGCGGAGAAAATCAGCCACCTCTGCAAGCTGTCTAAGGTCATCCACACAACAGGAAAGCAGCTGCACGGAGCCACTCAGTAGAAATACTTGGCAGAACTGACACTTTCCTGCTGAAGTCCTGGCTTCCATCCCCTACCGCACCCACCTGAAATCCTACATCTCCATTTCATTTGGAGGAAGGCAGGTACCTAACTAAAAAGAAGTCATCTCCTTTAAAACATGGCCAAGTGGAAAAGGACGAATCCCTCAGCCTGATGGTTCGTGTGTGCTGCTGAAAAGGCAACGTGAGGTCTGATTGCCTCTCCTACCGCTTACCTGGTACTGCAGCATGGTGCAAGAAGCAGCAAAAGCTTTGTGGGGCCAGAAGAGCACACAGGAATGAGCGAGATTCTGGTGCCTGGAGACCAGGGGACTGGAAGCCTCAATTATGGGATTGCTGATGCATTCCACATCAGATAATGACTGAACAAAAACCTGAAATCAGCTAGGCAGTTAGGACCATCTTTGAGGTTTCTGACTTGCCCGAATTAGTAGGCTGCAAGGTCAGCCCCCTCAAGTGAGTCCCTAGGCTTCTTTCTTACTTTCCACTTAGCCTTCTAAATTTCACATTCCTCCCTCTATCTGGTCTAATAAAATAGATAGAGCAGGTCAGTCTATGGAATGATGCCTTCCGGATTTCTAAATTTGAAATAACAGAAATGGAGTAATTGTCAGTACTTAAAAAACATGCTAGAAGGCTGGGTAATTTTAGGAGTGACTTTTTATAAAGACTTGTCTACCCCTGCACATAAGAAATCAAAGATGAAACAATTAAAGGTACAAAGGCAATGCCTTCTAGTCAAACAACACAAAACCCCTGTGCAAAAGCTCTCACATAGAAGCAAAGTGAAAAAATTGGACCAAACTGAGGCCAATTCACTTTTGCAGAAGAAAATCCATGTCATGGTTGAAAGTGAAGGTATCTTGTGCCTCTTGTCTACAATGGAGCACTGGAGAAAGTGAATCAAAGTTCTAAAATGCGCAATCATTTTCCCAGTTGCAGGTATCACCAGAAATCACAGAAAAGATCACAGGCAGATTCAGACACTTTAGAAGAAGTCAAAGATAGAGGCCTAAAGCCCTGCTCGTCCACATTTGACCCAATTGTTCACATGTACCGAAGTTTCCCATGTTAGAATTCCTTAAATGAGTTGGGGTGAGATCAATCTGACCAACTAAGAACATGATCTCTCAACTTCTCAACTTAACACTCCAGGTTTTCTTCTTAATCAGTGGAGAGACACCAGCTTTTCTGAACTGTTTCTCTCATTCCTTTTGGAAGGTAAACTTTCATATCTGAAAACATCTACTCATCTCCACTGACTGCAAAAGAGCCTCAAGTGATCAGTGGAACCGTCTACGCTATAGATAGCTAAATGATCACAGATGTATCCCATCATATGCATCTGCTTCTGTGTATGTCCAGAAGTGCTGCAGCACTGATGGCAGTGAACATTGCAATGTCCATCTCAAACTAGAATTTACAAAATAGGCTTTACATCATCTACATCACATGAGAAAGTCCATCCATAGGCATTTTCAGAGCTCAGCCAAGAGCTAAGGCTGCAAAACCCCCATAAACTGAGACAAAAGTCTTGGCAGATCACTTTCTTAACCTAATAATTCAGTGAATACATTTAGGAAGGAGATAGGATTTCAGTTCCTCTCAGGATCCCAGAGGATTTTAAACAGTCTCTCCTGAATGCTTTAATCAGTGGATTATTACCTAGTCTAAGGTAAGAACAGAAAGGGCACTCTCACTCCCTCCTGAAAAAGCTGTTTCACTTTGCACAGAATAATTAAATATTCACTGGAAGAGAGAGGCACCTGGGCTGGGGTAGTTACTGCATGTGATGAGGAGAACCTGGCTTCCACTGCTGCTCTCCCAGGAGCCTAATTGTGAAACTCCACGCCACCTTGTATCAAATGGTGGCTGGAGCACAGCCTCCTGCTTTCTTGCGAGTACGCTCACTCCTTCTCTCTGGCTCAAGGAGTATTAAGCGTGAAAGTGTCCACAGGAGGGACCGATGGTATCTCACAACTCCTCTAGAACCCACCGCAGTATACAGGCTGATACATGACGGCTTCAGACCTCCAAGGGAAGGAAATCCAAGTCCAGGGAACCAAATTCAAAATTACTGTTCTCACAGTTAAAAGTGTCAACAAAGAAAGAGATGATGGAAGAGATGCCACTTCATCATCTCTCTTCCTTTGAAAGGAATGACTTTTTCAGAAAAAGGCAGCACTGACACCCCAAAGAACAGCAGGGCTTAAACTATACCAAAGCACTGAGATTTTTCTATAAGCTTCCATGGCTCCCTCTTGCCATCCCAGGTGTTCAGGCAATACCCTCAGCCACCAAAGTCTCCCCTCTGTCCTTGACACAGAGCTTAGGCCTGATAAGTCAAAAGGAGAGACACTTAAATTTATCACAGCAGTGACTACATCCCCTTTGGAGATCAGGTTAACTGACTCTTGGAGGAATTATTGCCATTTATTCACTAGACCTTCTCTTTTAACAGGCAGAGCAGTGTTAGTGGAACTCCTACTCTCGCTGGTGAACAGGCTTAATTTTATTTCAGGTCAACCACAGAGGTTTGAATTGCAGTAATCTATTTAAGGCAGAGCACCAATTAAACAAGGAGTATGTCTCATTATTGCTATGTTCTGCACCCACACACCAGCAAAGCTGGTTATCTAGACAGGACAATAAAATAAAACAGGAACAAGTTCTACTTTGATATTTATGAACACTATGTCACTTATCTCCAGTACTGTTAGTGATTTTATACCAAGCTGTATTCACTGTCACACAATAAAGTAGAACACAACCCAATATTCTGCATATTAAGTATCCACAACTTCCATTTCAAAACCAAAACCAGCTCCGCCAGGGGCACTTAAGAAGTGTCACCCATTACAACTCACATTTTCCTCCATCACACAGTGCAGCCACCAACTTATGGCTCTTACCCCTCGATTTCGATCCGAGTTGTGATTGTCTTCATGAATGCCATTTTTGTTTGAGAGCAAGCTGTAGGAACTTTTGTTCCAGTGGATGCTCACTGGCAGGTCCTATGCCCAGGGCACTCACAGAGACACAAGTCAGCTAAGGGATTCTTACTCAGCCATGAACTGGCTACAGACTCCTTATAGCTAAGTTGCCAAAAGACAGGGGTGGAATAAAACCCGTAACACTGTTGGGGATAAAAGCAGAATCCCGCACTAGCGGCAAATGTACATGCTCCTGTGACAGCTCTTCCCCAACAGCGCTAATCTCATAACTAAAGGTGGTAAAACTCACCCTCTGCCCATCACAGATGGTCCAAATGTACTCAAGATGGGAGGGAATTGCACTAGGTGCTTGCTGGCTCCACAGCTTCTCCAGGCACCTCCACCTCCTCCTGCCATCATTACCAGTGTCTCCTGCCACCACTGTGCCTGCGGCGACACAGCAGCGCAGAAGGTGCTGCCTTGGGGAGGTGGAGGGGACCAGGAGAGGAGAAGGCAGGGAGAAGTGATTGTTGCGGAGGTATGAGGAAGGAGTCTCAAAATGAGGCGTGTGGGCAGCAGAGCAAGGTCCTTCCCAAGCAACTGGAAATACTCATCCCCTCTCAGGCATTCTTTAGGGACATGCCTTGACTCTCTGTCATTTAGAGAAACTACTCCAGCAGAATTTCTCCTAAATCATTAGCAAGCTGAAAAATTTCCCCAAAACAGCTAAGATGCTGAACATTTTTCATTCTACTAATAGGGGGAATAATCCATCCCATACAAACATGCAGCACTTGAATCATAAAGGTCACTGTCTTGTGTTGAAATGAATCATGCCATGCAGTACCACTGCCTATTTTAATTATTTCATAATAAGATGATCTTAATTACTCAGTGCTAGCTAAAAGGAAGTACACCCAGTTCAGGTAGTATTTTTAGGAAAGCTATCTTCTTTTTAGGCTTTTTCTCTCTTTTGCTGGATGTTACTTCATTGGCTTTAGATATATTGACACATCTCTACCCCAATGTCTCAGAAAATTGTGCAAATTCTTTACACAAGAAACATTTTGGCTTAAACAAAACCATCTAAATCAGGCAAACAATCTTTGTTATTTAATACACAGATAGCACGTTTGAAACTATGAAGCTGGGCATTAAGTCCAAGAAGCCTGTGAATGCACAAAGATAGAGCAATTCTATAGACTTTTGCTACAATTTTCGAGAATGTTCATGTTTATTTTTTCTTTCTTTTTTTTTTTTGTTTCTCAGGTATTTTCACAGGTGTAATATGTACAGAAAAGACAATGCCATTCTACTTAACAGCTTGGTTTAAAACAGTAATTCAAGGTTTCTCCACAGCAGAAAATGACTACTCCTCAAAAAAAGGTCAAACCAGTTCACAATGGCAAAGTAGTGGCTCCTGGAAAACTGGACTTAAGAAATTCCTCACCATCCCAACCACAACAAACTTGTGCTCTGAAATTTTATTTTTCACACAAAAATAAATCAAAATCTCTTTCAAGGAGGGCATTGTTGAATGACTTGAGAATTAAAAATCTCAAACGGTTGCAGAAAGACCACTGAAACCTTGCAATTGTTTATGCATGTGCCCAAATAAAAGAAAATATGAAAGCATTAAGCATACAAGTGAAAAAAATAGTAACAGAAAGCAGTAAGAGGCAAAACAATTTTCTTCTCTATATACATAAATATTTTTACATGAGTAACAAGAAATGTCAAAAATACACAACTTTGAGTACAAAAGAATCATTTAGCAATATATTTGTACAAATGAGACTTGTGTAAGCAGCATGCTTTGACAGAATGAGTTAAACTGCAACGTAATTCAAAATACATTCATTTCAATCCTCCATACCAAGATTTCTGAAAACGTAACATGAGGGAATACAGTTTAGTAACAAGTATAATTGCTGGAGAGGAATAAAATTATAATTCCCCAGTAGAATCAAGAAGGATCAATTTCAGTTTTTAAAACCCTCGGCCTTGGTCAAGGTCAAGCCCACTAAAATGCCTCAGTAGCCCAAATCCTGCCAACACGCATGTGTGTTAACATTACAAATGTTAGCAAGGTTATGCTGATTTTGGCAGGATCGCAGACAGCAAGACCAAGCAGTTTAGCGGTCTTCAACTTGGTCCTAGGATTTCTGCTGCAATTATCAAGGCACTGCTCTAAGGACAGTATATGAGACACAATGGCCCAAATAGGTCTGTAAACACCTAACTACCCTGGGGATACTTCTGTGCCACCTTGTTTCTTTTTTTGAACACCCTTTTGTTCACTGTATGCTCTGATCACCTTGAAAACCTGGTAAGTGTGAATACTGTATCACCATGTACGTCACCTCTGAACTTGGGCCACACAATTTGGGTTTGTTTTCTCCAAGTATCAGCAGATGCAGCTCTGAGCAGAAACCCTGTTACAGTCAGTGTAAACAAACACTGAATTATCAAGACAAATTAACTTTCTTTGATGTTTGCAGTTTCCACTTCACAGCCAGTACTTATCGAAGATGATGAAATCCCCAGAAAATGTTTTCCCCTCCCCCTTCAAGAAAGTCATTTCACTGACTTTCGTCTATTACTCATCATCTTTCCTTCTTGAATTACCACGTTTTAAGACATTCATTCAAACCTTCACATTATAGCTCTGGAAGACAGCAAAAATACCCGTTCCTGCCATTTTAGACTGTGTATACTCTCACTCTATTACATTAGCTCTAAGCACAATTTTGCTGCTTTCAGAGATAAACAGGCACGACAACTCTGAAACAGAAAATCCATACTAACCAGGTCATAAACTTCCGCTATCAATGTAAATGTAATGGAGAAATAAGAGAGACACGCTAAAACACTCTGTTTTACAGAGGAACTCCTTTACTGCCTGTCATTGGAACTCCTTTACTGCCTGTCATTTTGATCAGAAAAATCCATACCATCATCAGTGAAGTTGACACGGAATGGAAAGTACAGACATCAACATCACCACCTCTGCCTGGGTGCCTTTACATGTAATCCACAACCTCAGCTAGCAGCTTCTTTAAAAAAATGGAATTAAATTCAAAATTGTTCCTTTTATAGGCCTAGAATTTAAATATTGCCAACACATTCACCAATAGTTGCTAATGAGAAGAACAGAGATAACTATTAGATTAGTTCTTCTCTGAAGACCTGAATAAAATCTGAGGTGTAAATGTTTAGTTGGCCTCAGGAAGCAAGCAGTCCCTGGACAGCCACACAGCACAGGGCATTTCCTTCATACACATCTGTATACCCACATACATATCCTTCATGTGTATGAAGGAAATGCCCTGTGCCGTGTGGATAGATAGAAATAGATGAAATTGCTATTATTTGCTGCTCAGGTACAAGTACAATGAAGTGGTTCCCACGCTTTGGGGTACCGAAAAAGAGATGGAAGCAAGAGAAGCCCAAACCCTACCCCTGGCTGAAAAGTTTGTTGTACATTAATCCTCCTGTACGCGGTCACAGAGAGCCCCAAAAAGCCCACTGCAAGGATGCACAAATTCTGCAGGCATTCCTTCCCAGCTTCAGAGCAACTGGAGATCTCACTTCAAAGCCCAAACCTAAGTTTTAATTTTACTTACCTCACATTAAATACTTATTTAGCTAATTAAAAATATATATATCTCTCTCTGAGTCTGGATTGCTATCATCAAGGAAAACTTTTGCCTTTCTGCTTTCCAGGCAGTCTGAAACAGCCTGACATTAATCAGAAAGGTGGTTTTGCATTTCAGGGAGAGAGGCTGACGCCTAACAGATGAGAACAGTAGAGTAAACCACTGAGGCAGCAGGCACTACAGAGGAAAAGGGGCAAAGAAAAATCAATGTCAAGTAGTATCGGAGGGAAAAGGGGAATTTAACTTACATCCCCAGCAATCTCTGCTGGCCAACTGGTATTCATTATTATCAGTTTATGTTTTCAGCCTAATACTCAAACTGGAAAGCAAGCAAGTTGAGGATTTTTGTCCCAGTCATTACTATGTAGACTATGTCCTAGCCTCAACTATGGTTCGTGTACTATTTGCTTGCTGCTTTACCCTGCTATTTCTAATTCTATCCCAACAAACGCCTGACAGCATGATTTCAGTAGTGTAGAGCATACCTGGCATTATGAGAGCTCCAAGCAGAAACGGCATTATACCAACACACTGTAAATTGTAGGCCCAAAGTCACAATTTCAGATAGGTTTTTCAGGCATACCATCAGGCTTAGATAGCTTGTAACAGCCTAAAGTAACAACTACAGCCACCTTTTCCCCTATGACAATTTTCACATGAACTCTATTTTTCTAAATCTTGTGTTAGCCTAAACATCAGGACATGGTATTTTCATTTCTTCCCCTTTCATTCCTCCATTTTCTCCTTCCAACTCCCCTGATAACTGAGCAGTTAATGTTACTTCTGATCAGTTGTTAGAGAAACATCAAATCTATGCCTGTATGTGTAGCTATACCAACATAAATTGCCCTCCTAAGAGCTCACACAGGTCTTTCATTGAAATTCACCAATATAACAAATAATAATAATACCCTTTCAATACAGAACAAAGTATTCCAATGAACAAATTCTATAGTAAATTTTGTAAAGTGCACAAAAATATTAATGGAAATATTAAAAAAAAGAAAAAAGTTTTCTAGTGTCACCATAAAACTTCTGAAATATTGTTAAAATTAAATAGAAGTAATCTAATGAGACTTTTTGGCTCTAATATATTGGCAGACAGCAGCAACATTTTTCAGAAAAATTACACCAACTAAATATACTGTATCTTAGCAGCATAAAAAGTCCCTACAATTAGATGCAATTGCAGGCCTAGTAAGCATAAACCTGACAAAATGTTACAAATGTAGTTTTCATTTAAAAGAATGGATTTCCATGGAATCCTAGAGGTAACATTTGTTATTTTGTTTACATTGTATTCTGGTAGTAAACCCAACTATAACCAATCACTTTCCCTCCCTCTATCTTTCCTCCCAAAATTGCACAGAGTACTGGAAAATTTAATCAAGTTATAAGATACGGCCACACTGAAGAAGCCCGTATTAAACAAAACAAAACTCAACCTAAAGCCTAAAAACAAATAATCCCAGAAAATAACAATCATTGTCAAACAACCGCAGCTTCACACTACTGACCGATGCTCCCCACACACATAGATGGCACTGGGTCGAATGCGCCGCCTTGTATGGCCAGGTAGCTGTGGCAAAAACTTGAAGTATTTGGGCATCAAGTCCAAGCATGCATCATGAAACTTCTTAATCCTCCAGTAGTAAATCAGTGGGTTCAGTGCAGACTTGAGGTAGCAGAGCCAAAGGAGCCAAGTGCTTATCTCAAAAAAGTTGTGCTTGTAGTAGAAGTGGCTGTTGAATGTGGCAATAAGGCTGTAAGTGGTAAAGGGCGCCCAACAGACAATGAAGACAAGGAACAAAATCAAGATGGTTGTGAAGGCACGAGTTTTAAAGCTCATATCAATATTCATCTGAAAAGGTCTCTGTAAGCTCATGAGACCAAGTTTGCTGGCCTGGCTGAGGCAAATGCTATCAGGGTGGCTATGAATACGAACTGCATTGTGACGGACGGTGTTGAGTATGCCCATAAAAGAATACAGCATTACCAGGAATGGAATAAAAAAAGAAATTAGCAAGATTACTATCACGTAGGCTCGGTAACCTGGGCTTGTAGAGTAGCCAAAAACACACTGAGGTGCTCTTGAGGGTATCTGCAGATTAGGATTCCCTACTGATAACGGAAAAGCAATAACAAAGGATGCCGCCCAGGAAATCACAATGAGAATCTTTGCACGGTAAGGGTTCAATTTATCTTGCCTCTGAACTATGATAAGAAATCGGTCAATACTAATAATAAGAAGAATGGCTACACCCTCTATGACAAAAAGCCAGAAGAACATGGCAGAGACTCTGCAAAATATATCCCCAAAAATCCACTGAGTGGTAATGATCGTTACCAGAGCAAAAGGCATGTTCAGCACTGCCAGCAGCATGTCTGCAAAAGCCAGGCTTGCTAAGAGGATGTTAATTGCAGATCGCATAGCTGCCTTCTGGTAGACCATGAGGCAGACAACAAAGTTTCCAAGGAAAGAAACCAATAGGATAAATATCATAGCAGCAGAAAGAATGATCTGGAGTGGCAAACTCAAGCTCCTGAAAACTTCTTGAGATGGCAGGATAGCTGTAGTATTTACCAGAAAAGTACTTCTCTCAGTGGTGAGCACGGCACCTGAACTATATCTCAATGGCTGTGTTGTGCCACTATGAAGCAAGAACTGGGGAGTGGTAAAATTCGTATAGGCATTTTCATAAACAATAAAAGTAGCATTTGAGGTCCCAGAGTGGGCCAGCGTCAACATTGCTGAGAAAACCATTGCTTCAGGAGAAATGAAAGTAGAACCAAAGGTCTTCAAGGCATTTCATCTTGTTCAGGCAGTATCTTATTCCTGGTTATTTAACAAATCAAAATTCAACGTCTGAAAGCATCAAAGTTCTAAAATTCATGTCAGTATTTCCATCTGAAAAAGAAAAAAGACATTTAAAGAAACAAAGTAAGATTCTCTGAAATCAATGGGATACAAACGATTGCTCCACTTTCCTTAATGACAAAGGATCCTTAATACATACTTACACTTCAGGTCAACACAACTTACTTGAGCACCAGTCACAGGTGTCTCGTAATATTTGTAGTCTTTTTCTTATAGATCCTGCTCCTGCAGCCTTGCTGATACCATACAATACTCTCAACTCACCAAGATTTTTTCTGCTGTAACCAGAACTGGAAAACTTTTGTGTTTGAAAACAAACTTTACTGATTAAGAGGGAATAAATCAAATCAGTATCTTTAGTTTAAAAATCATGAGATTTAAATAACTTAATGATTTTGGTTTTAAACTGCCTACAGGTGGAAACTTTAATAACATTTCCAAGTAGCTTAAATAATATCAGCGTCGCCTATCTGCCTGTTTGGTAAGCACTGAAAAGCCTACCTATCTGAGATATCCTATGTAATACAGAATCCTTGGTTCCATGTCAGTCAGCAGCAGCTGATGCCTCAGGAAAAACATGTAAAACATCCTAACCTGTTATTAATTATTAAATAAATTGTCTGTAGGATTAAAGTATTTCTCAATTTGTTTCATTTAGTGACTGATTCATATCAAGGTGCAGGAAACTAACTGTTCTGCATTCGCTACAACCCCTCCCCCTACAGCAAGCTTTCCTGCTTTCACGGGTCTAGACATGTCTTTGTTAATTCATCTCGGTATCCCACATAATTTAACCATGTGCGCCCTCTTTTTCCCTGTAAATCAAATCCTTAGACATTCTGCTGAACTCCCCTGTCGTTATGCTGATATAATGCAACATTTCCTTTTATAGTTCACGTGCACTGTCTTGTGGTACTACTATAAACATGTATTATTACGTGTACTGTTCTTACAGACAAATAAAACACAAAAGGAGTTAGAGTTGTCTCCCCTTTTCAGTGCTAGCTCTTCATAGAACTCCTTCCCTCTATCTTGGGACTATTAAATTAAATGCTCCCAGAGTACTCTGGCATCTGATCAAGCTGGAAACCAGAAGGATTACATGCCCTTTTAAAAAACAGATCACCATAGCCAGAAACAGAAAGTGGGATTCACCTCATTCATTCTGGATGACTGTAATAGTCACTTCAGGCTGTTTCCATGTTTTTAGCTAGAAGAGGGATATAAGCATCTTCAGAGGGCAATCTATCTCCTCTCTCTCTGCACATGGTGACAAGCTTGTGCTACTAACTCAAGACGCTTATGTTTGGTAACACAAATCCTGCCTGCAGTATTTACGCAGGTTCTGTTTGGTATCAACATTGGGCAAAAGTAAAGGGAGGAAGGAAAGCTTTTATGAATTTACACAAGGATCAAAAGTTAACTCTTCGCTGGATAATACTTCACCCACAAAGAAATGAACTGTAAGACAACAAAGTCTAACCTATGTCCTCAGTTTGGACTTCTAGCAATCTGAACACAAGCCTGTTCAGGCTGCTGCCAAGGATTCATCAAGGAAGGTCAGCACTATGACCTGCTCCTCTCATTCCATAGCAAAGCTATTCCCTTCCTACCTGCAAGCTTAGTATCGCTATATGATTTCCAGGGCCAGACCACCTTCAACACTTTTTCTAAGACAAATGATTAACGTTTCTGTCTCCTCCAAGTTTCAGTGGTATCATGAAAAGATATTATTATAAATATCTTAATTTCCTTCAGTCATACAAATTCCACTTTCTAGAGGTCCTCCTGCTTGAATGGGAGAGAATGCCATAATTTTCTATTTTATCCTATTGGATTTCAAAGATTATTAAACTTGGCAAGAGTATACTAAGCTATGTACATTGACATTTTGCAAAAACACCAAATTCTGTTAACTTTATTCTAGATTTTCTTTTTCCCTCCATTCCTCTTCCTTTCATTTTTATTTTACAGTAACTCTTCTAGAGAAAGCCTCAATGTTAATTACAGGCTAAAGCATATATAGTAGCCAAAACTCTTCTTTCTTTGGACTTTATAAGGCTTTACTTTATTAGTCGTCTTTAACATATTTGCTAGAACAAAATCTGTAACCAACAGTAGAAAGGTTAACAGAGCTTTCCAGGATAAATAAGCAAGAATTTTAGAAATAAAGATGAAAATCTCACCCAAAGTTCCACCGAGGTTTATGATTCCATAAGCCAAGAACACTGAAGAGGGAAGGAAGCTGTAGGGTTCTGCAGGGACTGCAAAAGAGCATGAATCCAACAAATAATTCTGGATTTAAAATCATGGAGTACAGAAAATTAGATCCCCAGGGCAGTTATCTTTTAGAGCTCTGTAAGCAATAAGTCAGCAAAGGTAACTTTTACATTTGATTGTTTTTGACAAGGTCCCTCCAAGAATGCTCTAAAAGAAACTGATCTGCCATTAGATAAACGTAATTGTCTCACAGACAATAATCAGCTTAAAATAGGAAACAGAAGAAGCAGTTAGTTTTGCAGTGAAAAAAGGTCACCAGAATGATCC
>VZTL01049826.1:0-31461 GCA_013400535.1 Scopus umbretta | reverse complement strand
GGGAGGGAGGGAGAGGGAGCAAGTCTCGGGCAGTCGCTGGCAGCACGCGAGACATGCAGTGGCTGGTGTTTCCCCACCAACACCAGGTTACAAGTGGGCGCAATCTGTCAGGTCAGAAGCACGTTATAAAAATAAACACAGACCTCTGAGGTGGGTAGGTTACCGGTGAGGGGGCAGTAGCATGGCTAAATCAGATCGTTCCTCTTTCTGGTAAACACCGAACGTAAAATCAACTGTTCCTCCTGTCAGGCTGAAAGGCTTTGCCTCCCCTTAGCGTTGCTGGCGTTGGTGCTGTATGGCATGTCTTGGATGGCCACACCAAGGAAAGGTCCTGCCCATGCTGAAGTTTATGAGTGCATTCGAAGGTCCTGAGTGCTGTTTTCTGGTGCCTGACCAGAGTAAAAACAATGGGCTAGTGAGGAGCTTCTCTGAGAATTACTGAGACCAGAATTGAGGGTCATGCCTGTCCACCCTTCTACCCTTTTATCTTTGAGATATTGGTTAGGGAGGTGGTTTCAAGTGTTATTCAGAAAAAAACAGGGCAGACAGTACTTCTCCCTGTGTTCCAGGTCTGTCCTTTTCTGAACCCCATTTCAGTAATAAACTCATTTAAACACTCCCCAAAATGAGCATCTTGTAATATAAGCTGAGGATTGTGCTGCCTGAAGTATTCTGCTGTCTATAATTAAGAAGTAGTGCTGTGTTTTGTCAGTGGAAGCAAGAAAATCAAAAATATCTTTCACCCTTTACATTTGCTAAGCTTCACTGCAAACGTAGCTGTCATATGCTGTGACTGCTCGCACGACTGGTTTAAAGAGAACATTTGATTTTTCCAATAGTTTCTAGACTTGCACAACAACTGAAGAAAGTAGGAAACCTCCAATCAGTGCAAATGTAAGGATTTTAAAAGATGGGGCTGCCAGGCCCTGGAGAGGCTGGTGGCAGCAGCTGACAGGCATCTCATGAAATTCAACAGAAGCAAATGCAAAGTTGTGCACCTGGGAAGGAAAAGGCCCTTGCAGTGATATAGGGAGGGGACTGACTAGGGCGAAGAACATTGGGGANGAGGAGACGCTTCCCCATGAGGACAGTCAAGCACTGGACCAGGTCACCCAATGAGGTTGTGCAGTCTTCTTCCTTGGAGGTTTTCAAGACTGACTGGACAAAGCCCTGAGTGACCTGGTCTGAGCTCACAGCTGAGCCTGCTTTGAGCAAGAGGTTGGAGTAGAGACCTCTCAATGTCCCTTCCAGCCTGATAGCCTGTGACCCTATGCCTAGGAGTTAGCTGGTATTCCACGCTCTGAGTGTCATGAAAAGTCTCAGAACTGGGTGAAGGGTTGAAAAGATAAAAGGAATGTGTTTTGACCCCCCTCTCCACCCTGGACCAATTGATTTAGCTCCAGTCAAGAAGCAATGGTATTTCCTGATTTCTCTAACCATGATCAGGCAGTGGGCTTGTATAAGTGTTGGCTTGGCAGCTGATACTCTAAGATGAGCTCAGAGAAGGTGAGCACAGGGCAGAGGAAATGATGCACCCACCGCCTGAGGAGCTTCTAATGCTAAAGCAAGGCTCCATCAAGTGCGAGTGCCTGAGCCTCATGGGGCTCCTTGCAGGCTCAGAGGTTGGAACAGAAACCCAGCTTTCCCCAGCAGGGTATACCCAGTGGGATACCCTTGACAAGTGAGCTGCTGATACACATGCAGACAAAGCAGACAGGGATGGCCGGAATTTGATGGTTTTAATCTCCCCAGAATACAAAATCAGTATTATACCACAGCATTAAAAGAATTGCAGTTATTTGGGATGTTTCACTTCCCAGCCTAAAATCAGTTATGTGCAAATTCAGCTCCGAGACTAGGGCACCCATATTGCTTGTGAGGCAGCCACTGTGCTGAACAGTGCTGCTGTATCGTACGTCTCCCTTCCTTCCTCACGGCTCAGAAGTTCGGTTCTGCTCTGTCCCCTCCCTGCAGATCCCAGTGCTGAGCAGCCACCGGCAGCCAAGAGAAGTCACTGTGTTTGTGTTCATTGGGGTTTTTTTAATGAGTGCAGGAATTACCACAACTGAATGAATAATTCATTCATGAAAATGATGCATGAAAAAGAAAAGTGCTCCTCTGTTATTCTTTGAAATTGTGAACCCAGTTGCTTTTTTTTGCCTTTGCTGAGAGCCAGCGAGTTCACACTCAGTGAAAGTTTGCTAATGGGGGGGTAGGAAGGTGCATATTTTCTGGGGATGAGCTCTGACCCGCTGTCACTGATGGCTTTGTGGGCGTTCTCAGGAAGTCCTGCTGGGCGGCCGGGGTGACTCACCAGCAGCTGACTGAAGGCAGGCAGGAGGCCAACAGCCCCAGCACAGCTGGAAAGTACAGAGCGAGCCCAGTACATGCCAGAAAAAGGAGATGACATGAAGTGATGTGTCCATCTGTCTGCCTGTCTGTCTGTCACAATGCTAGAAAAACCAGTGACTCTCTGTATTTCTTGTAGGACACAGGGGAGCTTGGTGATGTGAAGCCACCTTTGTTCTTGCAAGAGGGCACGTTAAATGGTTACACAGCAAAAGGGGGAGCTATCACAGGCTTTCTGCAGAGTGCTTAGTGAACCAAACATTCTAAGACAAATGTGACATTAAATCCTTTCAGAGGCACAGCATACTTTGAGGATCCCAGAGGACTAGGGTCAGGTTTACTCTATCAAACTTGCTCACTTCCCTATGAAGCTGCCTTTGCCACTTTCTGGCAGGCAAGTGATGGAGACCCAAAGAGATAAGGCATACAGTCATATAGGGTTAGGGGTGTAAATACAGCCCAAGTCTTGTTTTGTGGCATCTCCTCCACTGAGAGTTCTGAAGAGCAAGTTAGGGTAGCCAGTTCTGTGCATTATCCCTGGTGCTCGTGAAGCCTCGTTTCCTACAGAGCTGTGCCTTCAACTCTTGTGATGGCAAGCTCTGACTGGAGGTCTTCTTGTGATGGGCTTGTTTATAAGGTCCCCCTTCTCTGCAGACTTGCTGGTGCCTGAGGAGGGTTATCCTCCTGCCACAGCATCCCTCCGCCCCCTGAGCCACTCGCCCTGACAAACTGCTTCTCCTCACAGATTTGGCAGAATTTCATTTTCTCTAAAACTCCTGCCCTTGAGAGTCATGTGTGGCATTGGCCAACAGGCTCTGGGCTGGCTGGCAGGGTGTTTCTGAGAGAGGGGGCGGGCAGGAAGGGCAGAACAGACAGGTAGACACACAGACACTCACACCATGACTCCTGGCACTTTTTAAAGAAGCTGAGTTGAACAGCTGCTAGGGGTGACCCTGGGCAGGAGCTTCTTACTGCCTTGAGGACCCTGCCTAGGTAGAGCTGGGGTTAGCAGACCACCAGCAGCATGAATGTGGGGCTTACGCTAATGGGCCTTACCAAGGCGCTGCCTGGATATGCTAGGTCTGTGTCTGATGCTGGTTGCCCTCACCGGGCCTGATCCTGACCCTCACCCACAGGCCAACATCCCATCCCCATCCCCAGGAATTGCCCAATGCTGAATCCTGGCTGATTCCTTCCTGGTCTCAGACACCCAAGGCACATAAACAGGAATGAAGAGTCATGGGGGTACTTGAGGTCCAGGAGATACAGCACGCCTCTCGCTGCAGCCGAGCTGTGGTGTTTCAAAGATCACCGACCCCCCAGCCCCGGTTCCCACTGACACCAAAGTTATTCATCAAAGGCAGGAAAAAAGCCTTCCCGGTTTCAAGTCTCTGGGGAAGCACTGAGGCATGGGCTCAGCATGATACAACATGGAGCAAACAGTGATTCAGTTTTGATTCAAAGCCCCTGGTGAAGGGCACAGACAGCTTTGCTTTCTCTCTTTTTTCCTTGAAAGGGCAGTTCTCTGCCAGTATTACATCCAGGGGGAGATGTGAATGCATTTCGCCTTTCCCACAAGGTCAAAAGCAGGAGGCTTTTGTGAGGGGAGTCCGTTGAAAAGCCCATGAAATCCACTTCACTTCTCTCCAGAGGACAAGTACCATTCGGCTGGTGTACCGTGACTCAGATTGTATGGGAAACGCTGCAGGCTGCTCTGGGGTGCTGTTATTCCCACTGCCAGTGGGCAAGGCAAAGAAGCTTCCTGGAGCACCACAGCTGCTCTTGCTGGTACGGACCTCGAGATCCCCATGAGGGCTGCTCCAGGGACAAGCCTACGAGAAGAGGTTTAGAGGTTTACATACCGGCAGTTCAGGCTGGGTTGGTTAAATCACCACTTAAATAGCTGCCCTAATATGGGCAGGACACAAAACTCTGGAGTTTAAAGAGGGAACTGACACTAGTGTTTAGGGATGAAAATAATGAAGCGTTCCTTTTTTCAGTAAGAGTGACGGATCTCCAACTGCAAAGAGGGAATTTTTCAGAATGCAGGCACTTACTTTCTGTGGTTTGTACTGCCTGACAACCATTCAAGCTACAAAAACTAAGTAAGTCTTTTCTGTGATGAATGCAAAAGAAAATTGAAAAGCACCCCTCTAAAAACAACTGACCTCTGCAAATGTTCAGTACTTCATAAAACTAAGGGCTTATAGCACCAGCATGGGAGTGATGCAGCTTGCAGTAGGCACCATGCAGCCTCCTCTGCTGAGCTCCTGGTTTCCAAAGGCGAGGGCAGAGGGAGGTGAGGTGTGTGGTAAGAGCAGGACCCCATAAGGATGGAGCAGGGACCAACTAGTTTGCATTTGCTTGCAGTAACTGGAACTCCTTTCTTTTCCTGCAGGTGTTTTGTTTATATTGTAGTTGCCCTTTGTCCACGAAAGACATGAGACATTCAAGAATTTCTTTAGCCTAAGTCAAAGACCAAGGGCACTCTGTAGCAGACAGGTCTGTGACACTGAACTCAGCAATGTTCATAAAAAGACAGTGACCCTAGAGACAAATCCTGGGGAAGTACAGAGCCTGACCCTACCAGAGTGACTGGCACAAACCTTTTAGGTCACCTCTACCCCCACTGCTGGGACAGCAGCAGGCAAAGCCGTAGTGCCGCAGTGCTTAGCTATGAACACACATGTGACATGGTGCCACATCATGGGGCATCTCCATGACAGCTCGGGATCCTTTTGCTAGCCTGGTACTGTGCCAGGGATGGTAAGCTCTACGCCTTGGCAGGGAAGATTGGTTTGGGCACAGGCCAACGCAGGAACACTAGTACTACTGTACCAGCACCCAGAGCAAGACTGCTGAGGGTCCTGCTGGCAGAGGCAGTGCTCTCTGGGCTGTGCTGCCTGCAATTCCCTTGCCAGCCTGGGCAATGGTTGAAGCCAGCCCAGACTTTGCTGCTGAAACCCTAAAATGTCTGAAACACTGAAACATTTTCTTGTGCCTGCAGATGTTTTGAATATTGGGGCTGTGCATCAAGGTTTATGCTGTTAAGGGTCTATATCATCCCATTTTATGTGTCAGAAGTTTTGGGGCAAAGATTGCAAAAATGCAGCTTTTGGTTTCCTTGTAATGTGTTTTCCTGTGACAGTATGAATGAAAAAAATATAAATGCATGAAGAATAAGAAAGAAAAAAAAAGTTCTGAAGATCTCCATAATTCAAAAAGCCAGAAAGAAGCCCTGATACTAACTTATACTTGTCAGGCTACTCAACGGGTAAGATCAGGTTTAAAAAAAAAATTAAATTCAGACTCCTCCTTAATAAGGATGCAGCTGATTAAAGGAGAAGTGCTAAAACACTTCTGATACAGGATGTGGACTGGAGTTCCTCATCTTCATTGAGTCCTATGGATTGCAAGGGTATGACGGTCTGTTAATCAAAAGCAAAACCCTAAGCAGTGAGTGAGGGGAAGCCAAAGGTACAGAGGAAACTCCTTCACACTGATTCCACAGTTCCCCTTCAAGTGGTACCTGAACTGCAGGAGGCAGCTTAAATGATCTTCTGTGTTACTACACTTCCACCTGCTGCTCTGTTTCCTCCTGTGTCACCTGTCCTATGAAGAAAGTGTGAAATCACCAGCCTAAAATATTCTTTCTTGCTCTGTTCCAAAGACAGTCAGCAATTCCAGCTGCTCTTAAGGAAATGTACGGTGTTAGCAGATAAACTACTGTGGCCTAAATATGGTTTCTTCTTAAGAAGAAAACAGATATGAAAAATATTGCAGGCACATCAGCTATGGATAAGTCTTAGGGGAAGGTCAATGTTTTGCTAAGGCCAGTACATCCTGCTTACAGTTAATATATTCAGAATTTATGAAAGACCCAAACAAACATAAAGGTGCGAAAGTTGGAAAAATATTCCTACTGGGCCATGGGTATCTTTAGCACTGGAGCAGAGAGGCTACCTGGATGCAGGAGGACAATAAAGTCCCCATCACGTGTGTTCATCTTTTCTGAGACCACTAGCAGGACTGTTGCTGAGATGGTGATTCCCAGCTGCATGTCAGTGTGATACCACATGTTTCATCCTGAAGGGAAACCTAGCAAGGCTCCTGGTTGCCACTCCTTTAGGAAAGGTATGTTGTTGCCTTGACATTCAGTAAAGAAAATCTTTTTATCCTTTTGATTTATTTCTGTCACATTCTGGATAGCAGCATCACATTGCTTTGGCTGGTTTCATTAGCAGTGTATGAGCACGTTCAAAATATAGTTCATGCAAAGGTCCGTCATACACCAAGAACCATAAAAGATTAAAAAAAACATCTTGAATAGGGCTGTTTGCAGACACCTGAGTTTCTGTGACCAGTTTACCCACTGTTAAGAATGGAGATGATGATATTCCCATGGCAAAGTTCCTGGAGGTCTACTGACAAAACCAGCTACATGATATTTGACATTGCTGTCACTATAATTGCTGTTAGCAGTGCAGGGGCTTCATGTGCATTGAAATGATTGCAAGCCAAACTGGTACAAGCCACTTTTAAACCTAGTAGGAGGAAAACAAGAAAGGAGTCTGAGTTCACCTAAGAAGAAGTGTCTGACAGCTGAGCCTTGGGGATGCTTGGCATAGCAATTGAAGATGCCAACATTGGCAGCTTCCTGCACTGCTTCTCCAGCAGACCCTGCTCTCACTCAGCAGAGCTCGTGGATCTGCACCCTGCTTATACCTTAGGCATCCTGCTTCACAGTTTGATATTCTGGGGTAACCAGAGAGTCACTGTTTGCCATATTAAGGTACCCAAAGTGTAGAGGACAGGAGCTTTGTGCTAAGATACTGCTGTATGGGCAAATGTCACATTCTGCCCACTCCCTCCTAAGAATGGAAACCTCTGTCTTTGGTTCTTGGTTGACCAAAAGGATCAGTAGCATCTTCATCTTCCCTGGCTGGATTTTCCAGAGCTTGTCAGGCTTAAAAGGAATTCTAAAATGGACTTTAGTTAAATCAGCATTACTTCCCTGTATAGATGTGACCAGTTTCTTACAGTACTGACCTAAAAAGGAAGCAGAAAAAACATCTAGAGTTCTCCCAGCCCCAACAAAGCCCTGGCCTCTGTGTTCTCTTTTTCCTGAAGAGCTGGAAAATATGTCTGTTTTCTTCTAAAGAGGACAAACTATGTGGATTTCAAACTACGTTTTCCTATCTCTGAGTTTCCTCACACTTTCTGAGGATTCAATCCCTTCTTTCACAAGGCAGAAAGGATGGCTGAAAAATCCAGGGTTTATTTCAGCATTCTCACCATCAGACCACATCAGATCCTGATAATTAATCTGGTCTGTGCTGACATTTTTAAGATGCTCCCAAGATGCCAAAAAGAGTGCCATGACATGGTAATGAAGAGACTGCTATTCTGAGTGTCTCAGTAATTACTGAGCGCTATGTCTCATTTCTGGCCATGTGGAAAGGCACACTGACCACTGTTACTGCGCATTCCCAGCCAAGTTCGCAAAGACACAACTGGTAGGTGCAAGCCTAACGGTCCACTTCCAGGAGCAGGGAAGGTAATTCAGGCCAGCAGTCGGAGTTGTTGGAATTGTTGAAGCATGAAGAAATCATCCCCGACGATGGGTGCTGTGGGGTGGTGGGGGACAGGGAGAATGGGGTGGTGAGGGTGAAAGAGGGTGATGGAGAGCATGTAGTGCACAGCCAGAGCAGCAGCAGAGACGTCTGAGACATCAGAAAGGATCTGGGAGGAGAAGAGTGCAGGAAAGGGGAAACAGAAACGCAAACAGAGGCAGAGCAAGCAGAGAGATTTCCATTGAACATGGAACAAGAGCTGCACGGAGGATTCAGAGGGGAGCATGTAGCAAAGGCACAGCAGCAGAAGAGGAAGATGAGCATTTCTTTTGGCTGCTTATGCAACCAAGCTGTACCTACAGGTGCTGGCAATAGTGACTACACCCGTCAGTCTTGGCACCAGACATTGAACAAGCGCTGACAATAAACAAAACTTTTATATCTATTCCAAGCTAACTGAACTCATTAACCTTATGGTTCAGAGGAAGTTGTGATGTGGTAATCCATCTTTTGTGGGGACTACGGTTACAACACTGGCTCTGATCTTCTTGCCTTCTGCGCATCTCAAAAAGCATTCAGGGAATTTTTATTACCCTCAATTAACTGTGCTCCCCAAAATGGAAGTATTCCAAGATCATCATGAAAAAGGTCAGAATATTTCCACTTAAATATTTCATCTCTGAGAAATGACATTTTAGCAAAATCAGTCCTTGCATTTGGGAATTTGTCATTTCCAGGGAAAAGCTAATGTTTACATGGGAAACATCAAAGTAAAACGTGAAACATCATGTGAATTTCATTATCATTTTCTTTCTGTTTATGAAAAAATGTATTCTTCAAAGTTATGATGAATCAAGGAGCTGTGTGTAGTCAGGGTTTAGAAATGGAAGTAGAGATGCTCATATTCTAGATGAGTGTAGTTTAAGGGATTGTGAGGAACCGTATGCTGCAACAGCGATCCAAGCAAAACTGTCACTTACATTGACTTGTGCACATTGGTCTTCAGTGTCTTGCCCAGACTTTACTGACTGCATTCTGGGGGGGACACCACCAGGTCATGTTTCAATTTCTTTTTCCTATTGCAGCTTTCAAATCCTCCTCAGCTTCAGCAAAGCTACAGAGCAGATAAAAAAAAGCCTAGGGAAAAAAAAAAGCAGTGTAGCACTGGCCCTAGGGAAAAGAGAAAAGCTAAGGTTTAACAGGCTTGAATAGTTCACTGCCATACATTTTCCCCAACTGGAGACAGTATGAAAAATCACAAAATGGAAAAAAAAAAAAAAAAAAGAAAAAGAGGATTTATATTAAAATGTCCTTGTTAGGGTAGTGTGAAATCCTCAGGGGACTGGTTGTCTAAAATAGTGGAGTCATGGCCAGGGATTCATAAATGTTTTCAAGGACAACATTTTCAATGGAGAAAACAGCCTTATCATGAGAAGCAGCAAATATGCATTTTCATTCTCTGCTACCTCAACATTTCTTGGCAGACTATCACAGCAAAAGCAATTTTTGGTTTTTTCTGAGTCTTTTGTCTTGCTTTTACCTTCTTCCACTTTGTGTTTCCTTCCTTTTTGTTTCCTGGCCTTTGCAGGAAATTTTGGGTGTCTGGCTGTTAATCTGAATTCTCTTTGGGGAAGGGACCTACTTCTCCATGATGAGTGTTGGGTACACTTAAAGCTTAATTCCCCTTTCTGATAAGAAATTATCCATTCTAAACTCCCATAACTAGAGGCTGTATAACTGGAAGAGGTTCTCAAAATAGAAAATAGAAAGAGAAAGAATTGTGAAATGGAAATCACTTACAGTGAGGATCCTTATTTTTAGATCACCCAGGTAAAGTCCAACCCCAGGGGGTTGATGATATTTAGCTTTTTCTCATCTTTTTTCATTCTTTTACAGTAGCTAAAACTTGGAGTCATTATATGAGATGTTACTGTCATCAGATGTTACAGACCAATCTCACTCTGATCTACATGGCTGCCTCCCCTGGGCTTCCTTGTTTGCCTGGAAGTTCCTGGCTTGCAAGATTATGGCGTAAATATAGAAAAGAGTCAGAAGTTAATAGAAGATTCACAGAAGTGGTGAATCAGTTGCCTAACATGACATGTGTAACATAGCAGGAATGCCAGTGTCTTCAGCACCCAGTCCCTTTGCTCCCTGGTGAGAGCGCGGTTTTTTACCGTTTCATATTGTCATTTCAAGACAAGAACCGGTGCCTGCTGCAGTGCCAGCATCATCAAAGCTCTCCCTTGGATCGGTGTGCACTTGTGATGATGGCCCTGGCTTGCCAGCTCTCTGGTAAGAGTGGCTACCAGTGGGACTGGCTGTCAGGAGGCTGGCATCTCCTGAGCATCCCCGGGTAACCCGTGACTTCTGTTTGCTTCAAATCCACTTGAGAATAAGCCTCTGCACTTCTGCAGCACCACACACTGCCAGTGCCAGAAATTCAGGTTGAGTGTACACAATTGGCGTCCTTTCCAATTGTGTTTCCTTCCTGTCCTTCAGGTGGTGTTCCTGGGAGAGCTCAGTTGGAGGTGAGCACATCGGGGACAGCAGGCTTCCTGGTCCTGTGCGGACACTTAGCAAATCAGAAAAAGAAGGGCTTCAAAAATTTACTATGTTGGTTTAACCCCACACCAAGGAGTGGGAAATATGCTGTCCTTTAGTCAGAGATGGAGTCAGAGATGTTTCTTTCTCTGATTATGAAACAGGGAATGTTGCAGTCACCACCCGTATTTCCTGATAACAGCAATACTTGGATGTGTTGTCAGATACCTCTCACCAGGAAAAGAGGTACTGTCATGTTTATCCTGCTCCCCCCAAAGGAGCGGCCAAGGCAGGAGCAGGACACCCATCTTGTGCTGCCTTCCAGGTCAGCATGCCCCGGGGAGCTCACCTGGGCATGCACCTGGGCACCCCTCTGCTGAGGGTGATCACAGCAGAGGGGTGCCAGGCACTAGTAAACCACTGAGCCTCTGTCACCCAAAAATGCTCCTGTGAGAGCACCCACCATCATGTGGAGCTCCAAGTTGCAGATGAGATCCAGGTATCCTAAGGAGGCATCTACATCATGTTCTCTCCAAGAGGAGGATACAGCACGTTAACGCCATGTTGCACAAATGCATGAGGTGCCTGTGGAAGTCTGATGAGAAGGGCTGGCCAGAGTCACTTTGCCTCCATCATGGGCACTGATCCAGAGACTTTGACTGAAGCCCTGGAGGAAGCCTGCAGAGAGAAGCCAGCATTGGGAGCCCGTGCAGGGAGTGCAGAAAGCACCCTGTGGTGTTGATTGGGCTTTTTTGGGATGAACAGCCCAAAGCCTGGGCCCCTTACCTTTCTTCTCAGCCTTCCTTTTGGGCTCACTCTGTGCACTCCTGCCCTTTCCCTGCTTCCAAACCCTTTCTATCCTTTCCTGCTTCCTTCTTGTGACTGCCTTTCCCTCTCACTGATCTTTCTGTCATGGTTATGACACCCTTCCCTCTGCCCAGCATCCGTCTGGTCCAGTGGGGCTCTGCCACATCGTACTGCATTTGCAGAAGGACAGCAAGCCTCCTGCTTCTGCACAACTGCTCTGAATTTGATACTGCGTCTAAGCAGTGAATCTCCAAATTAATTTAGAGCTGTGAAGTGACTTTTGTGAACAAATGCATTTTTGAGTTTTGCTTTGGTTCCTGAGACAGGTATTTACCAAGAAAAAGATACATACACATGCTCACACAGACTTTCTCCCCAAACTGTATGCTTTTTTACTAATCACAGCAGTGACCAAACAGTAGGATGTGCAAAGTGTGAAGAACATGAAGTAAGCATATCTCTCTGAAAATGTTCAAATGAGCTTGGAGAACTAAACTATGCTCTTCTGGTTGATCTTCTGGATAAACAGAGAATTTTGGAAAAAAAAAAAAAAAAAAAAAGAGGGGAAAAAACCCAAGAAAAATAAAAGTTTTATTTTTAGGGGCCCGTAAAAGCTCTAAACAAGCATAATTTTTGTGGTGTGACAGGAGCTCGCGTTCCAGCTTCTCAGTTTAGCTGTAGGGAGACAATGGGTTTGTTTGGAAACATCAAGGAGAAAAATCTTGTAATCTTACTAACAAAAATTACAGAGGTCTTCTGTTAACTGAAATGAAGTGCTGCCTAAACCAGGCAGAAGAATTTGGTTGTATTGCAGAGCAAGAAGTGAGCTTGCAGTGTCAAATTACTACAGACCAGAACTTGCTGAGGTGATGCTGGGCTGATCTGTCTGTTAAAAGTAAGATTTATGTGACTCATCCTAGATAATTCCTCAGATGCTTTTCTGGCCCTACAGCAGGAGACTGCTCCTTCTTTCTGGTGGGAATTTTCACTGTGCTATAGCAGATCCTGCTGTGGTTTCACAGAAAAGAAATCCGTATGTCCCTCCCAGATACGCAACTGTCAGGGCTGCGATTTAGTATTGTAGTTATGATATTTTGACCATATGATCCATAGCATTTCTTCTTCCACTCACTCTGAGCTCTCTGCAATGGCCTTCAGGGGTCCTGGGCTTTACCCATAGCTCGTACTTCCCTCTGGGTTAGTTGCTCCATACATTTACATACCCTCCCACGCACAAATATACACTGGAGATAAGAGCTGTAGCACCTTCATCTCAGGCAAACAGGCTGCATGCATAGAAAAGGGCCCACAGAAGCAGTGGCCTAGGACTCCCCAAGGCATGACAGCTGTCAGTTTGTCCTCTGGGTGCATCACTGCCAGGATCTGGCCAATGCCTCAACGCAGGATGACGGCTTTGTATCAGATGAGCTGGGCTGCAGCACAGATGCCTCCTGAGCCCCCGGCTGCTCCTGCAAGCAGAAACCTGTACTACACCATTCCCCCCTCTCCATGAGAGACCTACACCCATTGGTTTGGCTGCGCTGCAGCAGTCAGACAAATCTCAGCTGGTAACAGCATTTCAATCGGCCAGCAGTGAGGACTTCTCTCTACTTATAATCACTGGTGTGGCATTGGTCATTTTTCCTGCTCCATTTATATAGCATGGCACTTTACAGGAATGTTCCTACTCATGAAGAGGATATGGAAAAAGAGTATAGGAAGAAACAAAGAGATCAGGAGGATAAGGCTGACATATATTATCCTCTTTTTTTTTTTCCTTTTTTTGCAATACCTTCTCTTGAATTGCATGTGTATAATCAAATACCTCTTGTTCTTCATGAAGAATTACTGCCCACACAAAGAGGAGCTCTGTGCTGCACCATTAAATATTGTTTGCAAGGCAGAACATCTTCTTAAAAAGAAAGCATATAAAACCATATTTCCATTGCTAGCTCTGCCCTTTTCCGTGTGGTAAGCACTGAAAAAAGGGAAGGTGTGCCCCCTGACAATGTTCCTTGGCACAAGTGGTGCTTTACCTTCCAGGCAGTCATCTTGAAAGAGAAAGTTCTCCCTGTTAATAAAGGTAGCACTGTGGTTACTTAATTACAGCAAACAAATGTCTGTGAAAGCGAACAAAGTAAAAAGGACCTTTCATCAGTAGCTAAGTTATGCCAGTAACTGCAAGTTAATGTTCCTACAGGTAATAAACATATAACGAGCAATTATAATTGGAAGGCAGCAGTGCTGTAGCTGGTGATGTCATGAAACATAGACAACTCTTGCTCTCTCTGTCTGCTAAAGAGAAGCGAAAGGCACTGGGGACATCATGGGCCGTGATGCTCTGCCAAACATATTTTCCCCAACACATGCGTGATCGCTGCCCCAGCCAGCTGGTGCCAGTGGCAGTGCTCGTACTGCTCAGCGCTAAGCATGGTGACCACATCCAGGTCACAGTGGGCTTGCCCCAGCCCTTCTCTGGGCTCCATGGGGTGCAGCTGGGGCTTTAGGACATGATCATTGTTTCTTCTGTGTTTTCTCAGTTCAAAGTGTCTGAAGCAATGAGAGGGTTATGTCGCAGCCCACTGCAGAGGTACTTTTATAGTGTGAAGCTGAGGATACCTCCAAGCCGCTGCATATCATGCCATGTGAGGTGAGGTTATGGGGAAACTGGTGCCTGGAGGTGCCTCTGTGGGACAGTGCTGGAGTACAATGTGGAGTGAAGGAAGGCAAAGCTGATGCGCATTGCCCATACCACCTCCTCAGGCCATCCTGGGGTGAACTGTTCTCCCCACTGCACCTGGGTTTGCTTCAGAAGAAACCAGCTGCCCTATCCCAAAAGGACTTGGAAATGAACTGGTACTTCTCCAGGGTGGATGAGCAGGAGGCTGGGAGTCACAGGGGAGGCTGAGTTAGCTCACAGACTAGATGAGCGTATGACAGCATAGCCAGAACAGCATCCTCTCTCATCCATTTTGTCGTATGTGCCAGTGATCTTATCTCACTGTCAAAGGGCAAGATCTAGAAGACTTCCTGGAAATGGCACCATGACCCCAATTCTCATTGACTTGGGGATGCAAGAGAAGCTGTCATTTTGCTGAGACCCAGAAGCAATTTTGTTACTCCAAGTGCATCATAACTGCACAGGATGCTGTTGAAAGTAGAAGTCTTGCTCCTCCCTGTCTCTGGCTGACCTTCCTGCTGCTTTCCCAGGGTCACCCAGTAACTGGGTGGCCAGACACTGAGCTGGAGCCACCTGCGGATCTGCCAGAAAGAGAACACAATAGCCAGAGACTGCCAGGTCGGCAAGAGCCAAGCTACCCCTTTGAAGAGCAACCCCCAATCCTCAGTCACAGGAGGAAATGAGCCAGCAGGGTTGTCCTGGGACCCAGCTGCATGCCCAGTCCTGCTCTCTCCCACATTGCTCCTGGAATTTCCCCTCCTCTCAGCTCATGGTGGTGCAGTATGCGGTAGGTGTCTCATAGCCGTTGGGCACAGGGAAGCATCAGGATGCAGAAGGGAGGACTGAGGAGTCTGGCCATTGCTGGCCCACCTCCCAGGGACAAGCGGGAAAACTGGGATGACTCAACTAAGACTGCAAACTCAGTCCACAGAAATGAAAGCAACTTAGCTTCACCCCACCCCTTCAGAAGGCGCCAAGCATGCTTTTACTTGTAGAAATGGAGCTCACACCTTAAGCAGAGTCGTCTTAACGTTCTTGACAGTCAGGCTAGCCCTGGTTAGACAAACCTTAAGTGATTTCCAGATGGAAGGCAAGAAGCCTGGTTAGTGTCAGTGTAAATAAGGACAACAATCTTCAGCTAACAAGCCATGCCTTGGGCTATTGTCTGAGAGGAGGAATTTTGGTGATGCGCCCTTTGACAAAGAAATCTGGACAGGGACTGACAAATTCAAGTGAGAAAGCACCGAATGGCAGTCACTTGCTTGCACAGGCACTTTCAGATGCTAGTAGATACTCAGAAATAAGTCTAAGAAACACAGTTAAGGGTCCCAGCCTTGGTAAGGACTGACAGACAGATCTGTGTTTTGTCTTTCCTGGGGAGAGTCAGGAATAACAGTGTCAATGGGAATTCACCATGTAATAAGCTTGCCAGTAAGAACAATGTCCTATCTGGGCTGTAACAGAAAAAAGTAAAAAAAAAAAAAAGTAGTTTAAAGACTTAGATTTGAGAATTGGACTTCAGGCCATGGACCAACATCTCTGGCTCCAGCTGTGTCTGGGTACTGACCGCAGCTGCTCTTTAGGGATTTAATCTAATGTCACAAGAGGAGCTTATCTAAACTGAGCCCACTGCACTGTAAACTGGGGAAAAACATATTTACAGAAGGATTTCTACTTTGTGCATACTTTTACATTTTATTCCTGATAGAAAAATTATTCCTTTCTACCAGCTGATGAAAAACACCCCAGGAAAACACTAATTGTGGATTCCTCTCTGGCTGTCAGCACAGTGCCAGGGTAAAGATAGCATGATTGACGCCTGTCCCAACAGTCACCCAGTCACAATCTTGTCACTCATTTTCATCATACAAAAAGCTGGTCACAGCTTTCACCTGCCCTGGCCAAGATACTTCCCTATCCTCTTTAATCCCTCTCTATAACCTACCAACAGTTTTGGAAACCTCTTTGCTTGCTGCCCTACTTCCCAAGAAGGCAAATAAATGGACTCCCCTACCTAAACGTCCTCTCCCTGTTCTGACCAGGAAGGATGTCCTCAATCTCCTCAGCCAGCAGAAGGAAACATCTAAGGGAGTCTAGCCACAGGGCAGCCATAGGACTCAGGTGTTGAGGTTGGGGATATGTGCCAGGAGCAGCAGAGAGCTGAGATGCAATGCAAAGGATCTAGGGAGCACATATTATAAGTGAGGGTGGAAACAGGGGTGGGGAACTGGCCTCCCCCCTTATTGTCATTTCAAAAACACAGCATGAACAAGGAAGCAACCTCTGAAGGCCACAATGAAGAGATGCTGAGGTGAAGCAAAAACGCAAAGCTTGAGAAGGTGCAGGATGTCTTTGAAATGCAGCAGGGCTGGCCCTAAGGCAAATGTAAGCCAGGAGGGAGGAAGTCGCAATGCAGTCCTGAGTGATTTCTTTATAAATGTGTGGGCTTTTCTCCTGGTGTTCTTGCAACGTATGATGTCCAAATATGCAAAAATACTTCTGTTGTCTGTGTCATCTCTGCATTGTTTTCTGGAAGATGCTCTTTGGTTCTTTGTCTGAGATCCTGAGGAAAATTCACTCTGCTTCTTCCATCATAGTATGGCTTTTCATAATAGGCTCTGCAGGGACCGTCTCTGTAAGTGGCTGTGCATCAACAGGCTTCGGAGCCACTGGCAGTGCCTGCCTTCTGTAGGACTTCATCACCTTCAAGAGTAATGTAAGGGTGCTTGAAATTACTACTATAATCCCTTGTTGAGACCACACCTATAAGCTCCCTTTATTTAAAATGATGGACTTGCAAGGAACCCCTGTACTAGCCGTGCCTGTAGCTATACAGCTGTCCCAAAGCAAGCTGTCCAGAAAGGTGCCCGTTACTACCATATTGATTGACCTGTATCCGTAAATGTTTTTTTCTAGGGAACTCTTACAGTTGCCCTGTTCCTTTTGCTACCTACTGAAATAGGAACAGTTCTCAGTGTTTCTTCCCAGTGATGCTAGTGTTCAGGAGAAGGTCAGCCTTCATAGTCCAGCAACAGTGAGCTAAATCAGAGTTCAAAAGAAATGAGAGATATATCTTTGGAGCCTCATGCCTCCACAGAAACCTCCATGTGCTTCTGACTGAGACAAAAGACCTAGCAGGCTCTCCAAACCAGGACTGCACAAGGGTACCATAAGCTTCTAGACAGACACTTTAGGAAAAACAAAGAAACCTGATGTATCTGTTGACATTGGGTCTGCTGCAGTGACCCAGATGTTACAGGCTAGCATGGAGCAAGGGTTCTTCACTGGCTAAAAGGCACCTTGCTGTGTGTGAGCAGAGAGGAGTGGAGCCAGCTCAAGCCTTCTGAGCCCAGCTCAATTCTTTGTCTTAATTGCAGGAAAATGATCTCTCTCAAGATGAAAAATAAATCCATGCATTGTGGAATAGATACTAATGCACATAACAAAATATCCCATCACCAAAAAAAAGTCTAAAACAGGAGCTTATACAGCATTTTTATTGTCTCTTTCCATTCATACATAAGAGAATGTAGGACACAGCATTGACCCTGACTGTTCCCTTAGGTGAACAGCTCTGCAAACGGTTTTAATAACTGTCCTTGTGCTTCATGCTGAAACCCAGCAGGCAGTGTGTCCAGCACTGGCTGCCACCTCAAGGCCTGCCCCTGTGCCTCAGCTTGTGGCCCCAGTGCCCAGTGCTCTGCAATAACAGGAAGGGGGTTGGTCTCCTCTGAGGTTCAGCCCAGCCTTAAGGAATTCCTTCTGGCCTTTCGGAATCACATGTGGCAATCATCCTACACCTGCTTACATGGAAGTGAAGCTCTGCTGCTCTTCACATCTCCAGTGAGCCTTTTCCTGAGATATGCTGTGTCCCTCTTTGTTAATTGTCGCTATTCTGATCCCACCAGCATGTTTAGAGAGGACTGTCCCTGCTTGAATCCCACGAGATATCTCATGTCCTGGAAGATGTGTGTTTGCCAAAGCCAATGGCAATGACGTATCCCCAGTGACTCAGCAGTGCCTGCAGGGAGCAAGGAAGAGACAGAATAAGGAGGTGCAGCCCCTCTCTTTCCCCACCTCAGTTCATGGAGGCCATGCCATTTCCTGCAACAAAAACTGTTGCATGGGCTCATTATCCTGTGTGGAAGATATTCCTCGTGGCTTTGCACATCTGCCTCTCACCCATCCTTTCCTCTGCTCCCTCCCAGTTTTTGCTAGCCCAAGGTTCATGGCTGTTCCACCCCTGAGCTGACTCCCTGCTGACCTGTCTGAGCTGCTATCCCTGACTGCCTTCCAGATGGGAAAACAGCTTTCCTTGCACCACCGTGCTGCTAGGGGGATGGAGAAAATGCAGGTGTGCAATTCCGGGAGTGTGGCTTTTCCCCACCAACAAGGCTGCTGTTCATGAGATCACCAGTCACTGTTACCACAGTGATGTTTTTCACCTGCTGCAGAAAGATATCACAGCTGGTCTAAAACTGATAGGCAAATTCTGCTGATCCAAGCATGATCTGCATTAATGATGGGCAGAGGAAAAATATATGGAAATAAAAGGATTTATTTTAAATAGTGCAAAAACTGTGGGAAGCAAATGTAGGATGGAGGAAGTGTCAGGCACACACTCGAACTCTTACAAAATTCTGCTGCTGTATAGAAATCCTATAATTTCCTGCAAAAACGCTGTATGAGGCATTGCCACAGGGAGCATCAGAGAGGACTTTGGGTTTCCAAACCTGAGTTCACACAGGTGCTGAGAGTGCCTAGCTCTGCCTAAGTACTCGGATGTGCACACTGGCCAGTGACAGAGCATTTTGGTATGCTGTGCACCTGACTTGGTACAACAAACCAAAATAAATTACCAGAACCACAGGTAGAAATGCCTGAGGCAACTAAATCTGTAGACTAATTTATATGCAAAATCTTTCCAGCAATATTATGTCAGTTAGAAGTATGGAGGCTTTTTCCTAACATAGTTACGCCACTAAAAGCACTAACATAGATTCAGTTACATCAGTATAAATTGGTTTTCACTCAGATTTGCTTCCCATAATGAAATAACCAGTTGATTCTCTTCAATACTACAATACTACAAGATACAGTTCCTCATGTAGAGCCTTTGAGCATCTTAGGCTATTAGAAAAGATGGTAGCAAAATCTGCCCATTTTCTAGATGGGAAGCTGAGACTCTCTTTGCTTAAGTTGGTATGAGACCCTGCCATCTGGGTAAATTGGCACATTCATGGTAAAACCGTGGTGCAAAAGATTTTGTTCAAGTATTCATACACTTGAATCTATATATAGCTTGAATGGCAAAACACAGAGAGAGCTTTCTGATGAAGATGGCTTCCACATTACAGGCCTGAATGCTACCCATAGTGACAGAGACTGAAGAGAGGAAGGAAGATTGGCAGACAAGTGCCAGAGAAGGCTGGAGTCCTGGGGCCAGCAAAGGCAAGGGTTTCATGACCACCGCTGTCTGTGGGGAGAGGGGTGGGCAGGCCAAGACACCTCTTAATGAGTATTTGGCTGTGAGGTTTAGCTAGGAAAGAGGTGATCAGAAATTCAGCAGAGTAACATTTGGAAACTTTGGACTGGAGATAATGTAAAACCCATTTGCCAGTGAGCTTAAAGGGAAAGAAACTTGGAGGTCTTCACTGGAAAAGCAAGAGAAATCAAGGCTGTTGCTCTTTTAAGACGGAGACACATTTGTAATTGAGGGAAAGAGCCAGAGGAAAGTGAGGGTGAAGCTACAGTCTGTGTTTGAGCCAATCTCACAGCTTGTAGCCACTGAAAGAGGAAGGGCCCGCTCCTCCACCCGCTGCCTCCCTTCTCTCCTTGGCCAGATGCTGCCCCTTCCCCTGCCCTGCTGGCTTTCAATTCACTATTGTAAATTCAGCCCAATAAAACCCTGCAGGAAAAACCCCAGCTAAAAGTCTCAAAAGGAGATTTTCTGCAGGGTTCGTGAGTTGAACAGGCCCAAAGAAATATCCAGTGAGCTGGCACTCCAGGGGCTTGACAAGGGAACGGTGGGAGCTGGAAATGGTGGCGTGACACAAGGTTCCCTCTCCCACAACCCTGAGAGGCAAGATTGGCTGCATTTCCCTGTATAATGCCAACATGAGAAGCTGCAGAAGAGGTAATGAAGGGAGATTAAGAGATAGGCTCAGTCCCTGGGGGAAATGACTAGGCAAGAGGGGAAAGGAAGGCAGAAAAGAACTTTTCTATGAGAAAAAGGTGGTCTCTGTGCTGGTGCAGGATCAAGAGCAAGAATAAATGAAGTTAAGGATGCAGGAACACTTCCGTAAGAATAAGGAAGAACAAGCAAATGAATTTGTAATACAGGAAGTCAGCCTGGTCATAGGCTCACTGGAAGTGGTCCTCAGCCCCAGAGGAGAACACTTGGTAGGGGCAGAAGTGAAGAGCAAACCAGGGCCTGGGGTGAGCCAGGAGAGACTTTGCCATGGGAGAAGGTGGTGGGGGGGGGGTGTGTGTCCCAGGTGGCTTGTGGAGAACTGGTAACTTCAAGAATCCGGAGGGAGAGCTGAGAGCATGTAAGAGCATCTAAGTTACCATCTGTGCTGATGGGCTGAAAGTTAGGCAAAGGCCACCAGGCAGGGTCAGTTAGCAGTGCTGGGTGAAGGTAAGAGAGAAGACTCAGCAATGCTGGAGGGAGCACAGCCTTTCAGGAAACCCAAGTGCCCTAAATATCAGATGTGGCACATGGGAGGGCTGGACTGCACTGGAAGCTAGGGTGACATTATGAGGACAAAGAAATAAACATCTAAGCAATTACAGGGGCTGGCAGCAATATATTGATGTTGCGAGACAGGCAGAGAAGGGACAGCAGTCAAAGCCAGCGGGAATGGCATTGGGGAAGGAGGAGAGGAAATGACAGAAGGAGAATGGGTGATGTGGAATAGAAGATAAAATGGGAAGGAGAGGCAGGTGCAGATTCACTTGACAGTTATGTAAAGAGGCTGCAGCACCATAATTAATACTGTCTTAGCCTTTGATGTTTGAGAAGTGACATGCATTGCACATAGTCCCAGTCTGATCCTCTGGTCCTGGCACCCAGGCTTTTATCCCTCCCTGTTCCACCCATCTCCCCACCTACTTTTGGTGTCTGGTCCAGCTGCATTCAGGTAGGCATGTGCCATCTCCATACTGCCTGGGCCTAGGGGAAGGAGCCAGGGCTCCCCAAGAGTGTTAGGACCACTACTCTCAGCTCTGGTGCTTAAATCTGGTAGCACTCTGCATCAGCCTTGAGCAGGGATCTTTCTGAAGTCCAGGTACTAAACATGGTCAGTGCAAACTGTCCTTGGGGTGATCCAGTGAGATTTTTCCCGAGGACGTGCAAACTGAAATTTCTCCAAAAGCTTCTGTATCTTGACCAAATTTGGGCAGATTGTTCCTAGAACAGCAAAACTCCCTTCTCTGACTGAAAGCCATCTCCCTGCTAAATGTGAAGCCCTGCTCCAGCATGTTGGGGCACTGCAGCTTTGCCAAAATTAGATGTCTGCCAAAATTCTGGGCTAAAGAGCTTTCATTCCCCAATCTCACTCTTGCAAAGGGTTTTGGCTGCAGTTTCCTCCATGCTCCTAAGAAAGCCTCGACCAAAGAAGCCACTTGGGCATGAAAAAATTTGGCCTAAAAGCAAAAAGTCTTGTTATGAGCAGTGTCAGGTAGCATTGATCTTCTGCGGATGTCTTCCCACACCACCTCACAGCTTCACTCTGCTCTTGCATGCAGGAAGTGTTTCCTCCCTCTTCACAGGACTCTTACATACCGAGTCTCTTTCTTTCCAAAATCTGCACCCCAGAGTGCCTGCACTTGTCTGGATTCTACACCCAGGAGCAGACCCTGCTCCCCCTGAGGCAGCAGCGGCACTGTGCAATTCGGCAGGCATGCTGGCAGAGGTCTGCAAGCCCCCTTCTGAAGACACGCAGAGCCTGTGCACGTTCTTGGCATCAGCTCTCTCAGGTTAGGTCTGTGAGCTGGTGTGGCAGTAATGGCTTTTGCTCCCAATTCTGCCCTGTACCCACACAGTGTTGGGGAACAACTCACCCAAGGCTGCTAACGGCAGGATGAAGGCATCTGGCCACACTTGCATGGCACGAATGGGGTATGAGCAGATGGCGTACAACAAAGGGAAAGGCAGCCCAGCGACCTGTGGTCTACAGTAAAGAAATACAGATGAAAAGTGAAGGAAAGCAAGAGAGATGGTTTCTTCTCTTCTCTCCTTCTCTGCTAGTGGTAGGTGCCATGCGCAGACACCCCTGGGGTGTGTGGTACAGGGAGGAGTATTGACATTATTCAGCCTAAGCTGGGAGACTGGCTGCCTGCTTAGTGGGAGAAAACAGGACTTACGGCTTAGTGTAGCTTCTCTTCCAACTATGTGGGGGGCTCATTTCCCACCCTAGGGTGGCCGTGTCGCTTAGGTGCCTGAAAGTCAATGATACCAGCAAACCTTCATCTTGTTTGCAGCACAGGAGGGAGCAGGGGAGCCAAGCACAGTGCATGTGGTTGAGGATGAAATAAACATCAAATAAACACCTTCATTTACAGGCTGCGGAGGCCAAGGCACCCCAGGCCCAGGGTTTGGCTGCAGTAGGCACTGCTCAGGCAACAAACAAAAAGGTGGCCGTCACGGGATAGCGTTGCCCTTCTCGCTGCCCTCCTCTTGCCTCCAATTGCCATTTGATCTTCACTTTGTATCGCACATCCTTTTCCTTTCCAGCTTTAACCCGTGTGCCCACACATGCCTGTCTTCAGGGAGCAGCCGGGGACTGCCGTAGGAAGAAGCCCCAGGAAACTTTGCCTCCTTGGTGTGCTCCTTTGCGCCTGCTGGCAGAGGGAGGTGTGGGGCTGGCTGTGGGAAGGGTTGTGGGGCAGAGAGGCAGCTTTTACCCTCGGCTGGACCTTCTTTTCACTTCTAAAAGTCCTTAGAAACATCTCAGGCTGATAACAATCTGACTCTATACTGAGCTAGCGAAGCTGAGCCATCTGCACCAAGACCATGCTGTGAAAACACAGCTTTTGCTGCCTTTACTACCTAACAGTTCATTTCTATGGGTTCATGTGAGAGAGCAACCAGATGCCTCTTCCCAGGCTGCTCAGGCTTCCTGTGCGGTGACATGGGGCATCGCAGGCTGTGGATTGCTTTTTTCCGCAATTCAGAGGCCCAGGAAAACCTTTCCCCAGCTGATGGTCTGAGCTGGACCCAGTGTCTCTGCCTGGAGCCAGAAGCCAGTGCTGCCTTCTGCGGTGCAAGCGTGTAGTTTTGCGAGGCCTTGGGGGTGTCTAGCTCGGGGCAGTGCCGTTGGTGCTGAATGGGTCCCTTTGCTTGTAGAAGGGAATTAAATTTGCAGCAAGGGGTGGGGCGGCGGGGGGGTCTGCAGGATACATGAAAGCCCCAACATTTGTTTGTCAGGGCCTCAAATTCCCCTCCCTTGCTCAGAGGTGCAAAGGCCATTCATAGCTGTTTCCCAGCACAGCGATATCCAAAGCACAGCCCTGCTCATCTTCCCGACTTATTTTTAGCAGGACCCTGGGGAGGGGGGAGGGGGGAGGGAGGAGTACGCAGTGCTGGGCTGGAGGGATGGGGTCTGGTAGGGAGCAGAGGGGTGTGCAGGGAGGGGGGAACAGGACCCCCATGAGATAGAGAAGGGGATGAAGTCAGGGAGAGGAGTCACTATGGGAGCCTGGAAAAGGCAAGGGGGGAAGGAGAACAGACGTGGGGTAGTGAGGAGAAGAGGAGCTCCAGGGAACCTCTGGGAAGCAGGATTGTGGGCAGGAAAGAGGGAGCCCCAGCTCCTACCCCAAATGGGTGATGGAATTGCTGGTGGAAATGGCCAAGATGTGGCCACCTCCAGACATTTCCCTGTCTCGTCCTGGGGTGCTGGAAGGCAGAGTGGTCTGTTTTTCTGGGGTCATGCTTATTTACCTAGACAGCTTTCTTTCAGGACAAGGAGCTGGGTGCTCCTGGGCCACCAATGGCCATCATGCCCCAGTGGCTGCTAATGCAGGCATCTCTGCATTTTGGGAAATCCCTTGGCCGCACAGGTCTGCAGGGAAACGTGAGCTCCCAGCTGTTGGGGCAGCTTGGAAACACCCGAGAATGTTTCTCCTGGACACAGCAGGGGCAGAGTTCACCTCACTTTGCTTTTCCAAACACTTGATGCGTCAAAATGAGCTGGAAAGCCCACGCGGGTTGCAGGCAAGCCCCCTTGCCTGCAACCTCAGCGCTCCCCAGCCTGCCACCATAGGACGTGGAGAAGGGGGAGGTGAAAACAAAGAGGTGATTTCCCCTGGTGCTGTTTGTGATTCCAGCTGTGCTGACTTCCCTTTCTGGCGGTGGGAGGGAACTGTGACTTATTTCTTCTGTCAAGAACACGCTGTTCCTCTTCCTACTTCACCTGCCATTTGATTGCTACAGGGTAGTACTTTAAACATTTGTAGAACAAAAGGGATACCTTAAAGTAAATGTAAAGAAATGCTTTCTTTCTGGCTAGCAAGTGATAGCTAGCTAGCTAGAGTAATTTCTTTGCACCTCCCAGCTGTGTGAATCACAGCTACTCATCACAGAAGGAGACTTTGATCTTTCTGCATGTACTTATCGGTTAAATAACTCATACATCTCTTGGATGGACCTCGTGCTGATACAATTTTCCTTCCTCCACCTCCTGCAGTCACGATTCTAAATGTCTAAAAACATCAGTCTCCTGTTGACTAGAAACTTTTGCTTCACTTGCCTATGTTTTAGGAAAGGAAATACTTTCTGTAGCGCAGGCAGAAGGAGCTTTGCCTAGAGACAGGCTCTGATCTTGGCGCTCCATCTATATTCCTGGGGCCAGGATAGATCTGTCTGGGAATTAAATATCATCGTTAGGTGCCAAAGGATCAACCTGCTCTGCTGCCCATAAAATCAGGATGTTTTTAAGGAGAGCAAGGAGATTATTTCATAACAATGAGGACTTTTTTCCAGGACTATATTGAGCCACTTAAAAAACAGAAAATTTGTGTCAAGGCCCAGCATGGCTTGCCACGTGCTTCCTGCTGTGTCCCTTCATGCCCGCTTTTCTCTTGTTAGTGTTTTTCTTTGGCAACAAAGAACTCTTTTGCTTACATAAAAAAGAAGCAAAAAGAGGGGGGGGGGAAATGAGAACACATCCCTGGCAGCATTTGCAGAGCTTCACGCCATGCAGCTGCAGCAGCCAGAAGCGCGCCAGCTGCTCTGCACCAGCGAGGTGGACCAGTGGGCCCCGCGTCTCTCTGGATCTCTTCAAACCTCACTTGCCCCACCAACTCAACCCCTGCCTTGGCGGCAGTGCTGGCACGGCTCTCACCAGCAGCCAGACCTCCTGAGGGAGCACCAATACTTTTGGCACAGGCTGGACGATGTCCTGGTGCCTGCCCTGCCTAGCCTGGGGTGTGCACCCAGGCTGGGCAGCCTTCGTGGAGTCTCTTTTGGAGATCTCCCAGTGCTGGAGGGCTGCATTCCCTCCTGCCCTGCCCAGACCAGGTCCTCAGCTACCACCCGCTGTCCTGGACACCCCTCCAACCCCCTGCGGGGGGCAGGAGGAGTGAGGGGGCTGTTACTGTCAGGTGTTCCCAGGTGGGTCATGGCACTTCAGGTCATCCCCAGTTCTCCACTGAGGATGCTCTACTGATGAGGGGCCATGTTTGGCCAAAACTCTCCATTTGTGGGACTGTCATCCTCTTGCCCATCGCCCCTACGCCACCTGGGTGCTCCCTGCTGTGGGATGGTCCAGCGATGGGGACCCCCAAGCACCTGGTCGGAGTCGCTGTGGAGTGCTGTGAACGTGACGTCTGTCTCTGAAGGGCTGCTGGCAGAGGGAGGAGCAAACTGGAAGAGACTGGAAAAAGGAGAAGTTGGTGCAGAGGGGAGAGGTGAGGGCAGAAGCAGCCAGGAGGCCCACAGGAAACACTCGGAGAGGGAAAGAAAATGAAAACAGGAAGAGATGAACAATGCAGAAATTGTTTAAAGACACAGAGACGTGGTGAGATTTAGAATAAATAAATTCAAATAATTTCCCTAGGAATATTTTAGCACCAGCCAAAGTACCTTTCAGGCAGCTCTCCTGTTACCCTCATGGGGACACAGGAACCCAGGCGGGCAAGGACTCCCTCCATAAGCCCTGTCCCTGCTACCTGTCACCCCCAGCGTGCCATCCCATCCCGCAGGAACAGTGCCAGTATTCACATTTTCATGACCATGCCTGAAAGCGTTGGTAAAGATTATCATGTACGGCTCTTTCTGCAGCTTGCTTTGTGCAGGAGGCCTGTGGCAGATGCCTTGTTTTTGTGTCTGTGGAAACTGAATCACAAGAGATGAAACAACTTGCTCGAGGTTATCCATGAAGGCAGTGCCAGAACTGAGACCAGAGCGCAGAGGCTGAGAGTCCCCTTGTCCATCCATGGAGTGAAAAAAGAGCCAAAGTTGCTGCATGTAACTTCTTTAATATCTCCAGAGTGCATACAAACGTAGTTCAAGGCACTTGTTACCTGCAGTGCCAGGATCTTTATTTAAAACATCTGTTTCAGCATTTCCATTTCAAGCCAAAGGAAACATTTCTGCACTTTGTCAGTGCATGGCCGGCCGGACTTCTGAGCAGATACCTTGCCAGTATCCAGCAAATCCTATTTTAAGTTGACCTGTTCTGAATAACATACTCTAGTGACAGCTGCTGCTTCTTCCCAAACTAGGATCCTCCCCTGAGGAAAAAAAAAACAAAACAACAAACACCTCCATCATCATCATCATCATCATCATCATCATCATCATTATTATTGTTGTTATTATTATTATTTAGTTTGAGTATGTCATGAGGACTTCCCCTTCAGCTAATCCCAAGAAGCCCGCTGGCACCTGGTGGGGTATCTGAAGACTATTTACATTCCAGAGGAATCTGCTGGGAAAGTCCAGGACTCTCAGGGCTTTGAACATTGCACATCAGAGGAGAGACGCCTGATTGCCGTAACCCGAGATGGGGCTCTTTGCTGAAGTGTCTGAAGCCCTTGTCCAGTTGCAGACCAGCTCCCTGCAAGTTTGACTGACTCCGGTCTCTACCCGTGCAGGTGCTGGCCAAGCATGTCTGGCTGAGTTTGCGAGGCTACATAGCTTGTGGCAAGAAACCTCAGGTTTGCTGTTTGTTTGCCACATACTCAACATTACTATTATTATTTTACTGCCTATAGCTGAGATTCTCCACAGTCACAAATATGAAAGGGAAAGAAAATGTTTTATGGTTCTACCCCCACGATCCTGTTAACAGAACGTATTACCAAAGTAAAACTATTTTCTTACAGATATGACCCCTGTAATGAAGCAGGACAGACTCAAAGGTGAACATCTTCAACTGCAGGTCAATTCAGACCTGGGGGATACAAGGGCAGCTTCATCAAGTCTCTGCTTGCACTTTTACCACAGCTGACCTTTTGGCTATGTCTGACCTAGAGAAAATACCTTTTTTTGCAAAAAATGGGAAGATAATAAAGGTCTATCATCCAGGTGAAATGAGTACCAGTCAGTCGCCTTCAAAGCTTTCTCAAGAGATTCTCAGCATTGTGGGGAAAATTGCATTTTGGTGCCATGCACACACCAGCAGCAGCCAGCCTGAATTTCCATAGGCCTGACATGGAGCCAGGGCCATCATCACACCCAGACCGCTCCTCTAGGCAGATTTTTGTGTCACCCTCAATCCTAGCCTGGGCTAGGAAAAGAGCTGTAAGGATTTTTCAAACAGTTTCAACAGGTCTCAAATGAGCCTGAAAGTGTCTCTGCTAAATGTAACCACGGGGCATGACAGCTGAGGATGAGTGTGGGTGAACGAAGTGTATTTTCCAGAGGTTCAGGGAGAAGAGGGAGAGATTATTTCGTTCCCGCTGTTTTGCCAGCCCTGTTGACATGAAGGTGTGAGGCTGTTGCTGCTTCAATGCTGCACAAGGAGCAGCTGTCTCAGCCCCCTGCGAGGATCAAAGCCATGTGGGTGGATTTGGCCAGTTTTGAAGAGCTCTCACATTACCCTCCACCCCGCTCTTACGACAAGCCAGCAGCCCCTGCTCATCCCCACAGAGGGAATCTTCAGCTCCTGTCTCTGTGTGCATGGCTTTGCGGAGATGGGCTCATATGTGCACTGGCGCAGAGATGGGCTCAAATTTGGCCCTCAGACCCTGGCCATGATGTCCCACAGCCATCCAAGGAAGCAGCACAAGTTGAGCAAGTGGTGCTGGCTGCCTGCGCAGTTGCAACGTGGTTTTCCTGAGCACCTGGCCGGCACTCGCTGCTCTCATCCCTGCCTCCAAATGGTCACTTGCTGATTTACCTCTGCCCGCTTCTGCCAGCTGCCAGCATGGCCTGGGAAAGTTTGGGGAACCTCTTACTAAACACAGCACGAACTTGACCACCAGAGTTCAGCTGTGAGAAACACCCTGTAGCAGCCTAGTAGCAACTGCGCTTTGCTGGTTTTTTTCTCTGTCTGGATGGCATGTAGAAGGAAACAGAAATAAGGAAAATGCTAAGTTAGCAAACACAAGCTTCCACACAAACATTTTATTGTGAGTGCCTAAGCAACAGCCCAAAACAGCATTAAAATACGCATGCTTCCTGGAGAAGCTGGGTAGTGACATGGCACTATAACCTTGGATTGGATGCAGAAATAGGAAAGGCGCTTTTCTTTTTAGTTTGCCAATAATTCGTTTGCGGATAGTAGTTCCTTGCTAGGAAACTTCGTCATTTCAGCCTGGATATAGTTTGGTCAGGATGAGCTAAGGATTAGTTCCATCCACCCTGGGTTACTGTAATTCCTCCGAGCAAGTTCAGAGTGAGCAGTGGGGAGACACCAGACGATACAACGAGTGATTGCCTGTATCCTCTGCAGTGGGGGCTCCCAGGATCAGCACTCGGGGCTTCCAGGCTCTATACTGGTTCCCAGTCTGTTTCTAAAGTGACTTTAAAGCCAAATCCTTATGTCAAATACCAAATTCAGACTCAGGAGTGGTTAAGATGGCTGCACTCTTATTGTCAAGGGGTCCAGTTACAGGGCAAGCTCCCAGACGACAGCAGGAAAAGCCTTTTCATGAGCTTTCCGGTTTTGTGCCAACTGAGCCTTCCTAGCATCCTGACAGCTTTGGAAAACTGAAAGTCTTTCAGCTCGTCTCCCACCCCCCAAAAAATAGAGTTTCTCCTCAGAAGCCTACAAGTAACCCCTCCCAAACTTGTTGCAGGAGTTACCCAACCCAGCCCTTCTCCATGCTGAACTCTTATCTCCCCATGCGGTAGAAGAGCCAGAGTGCCTCCCAGTGTGCTGCGGCTTTTGCTATTGCCAGTTGCTTTTTCCTAGAAAGCCCAGAACTAATACATACAGCATGGGTACAACATAAAACACAGAAAAGCACTGCGTTATCAAACGCCTAAGCAAAGTTGTTTTTGTGCAAGCGTCAGAGCAACCACTGGCTACAGCATAAGGGCATATGAGTGACCACCCTGGAGAAGAGGTGGCTTTCTGTGGTAGCACACTGGGGCAGAACGTCATCCCAAAGGCTGTGAGGAAAAAGGGAGGAGGCGACTTGGGGGTTTCTTATCCCCAGTCTACCACCAGTGGATTATTTTGAAGCAGTTAACTTCTCTCTTTGCGGAGAAGTTCACAGGAAGACTAATGTCTGCACGTGACTACTTTCTGTCCCCAGTGCTGCCCTTCATACATTTTGGCTATGAAGACCAGAAAAGGAAGCATTAAACCCAGAGTCCATTTTTTTGTCATGCAAAGGTGGATGGCTGTCCAGGACCGTAGGTCTCTGACTCACACTCCCAGCTGCAGTGGCTTACGACATTACCACCACCCTCTCTCTTTCTCTCTCCGTGCACAGATGTCTGTGCCGCCACTCTGCTGGCTTAAGCTAGTGTGCCAGGCGATAAAAGCTAATAAACCGGCTGTGAGCTGGGGCAACAGGGCAGTAAATATACACTTACTCCTGCACACCTAGCAGGGACTGGTTCCCCAGCATTTGCTTGTCAGAGTCCAAAGGATTTTCTGTGCCTACACTTTGGCTACCCAGAGTCACTCTGCTCTTCCCCAAAGGTATAATAATTTTCCTCCTTTTCCGTTTTAACCATCAGAGTGAATGGTTACAGCCTTAGGAACGGTTCTTATCTCCCACTGCTGTGGTTGCCCTATAGTCATAGATAATATCATTTCACAGGGCGTTTGGAGTTTCACGCTGCCTTGCTGCAATCCCCGGAAGTTTTGTCACCCATTTCAGCTGGCACAGGCATAGACCCATGAGTAACACCACTCCCGTGCATCTCCGTGTGTGCCAAGAAGAACGAAGATCACTGGTCTCAATGTGGGATGGCAGGACTGAACCTGCTTAGAGCTGTAGAGATTTCAGGATACGGCAATAGCTATTTGTTTATATTAAGTAGATCCAAGTCAGTTACATAAAAAGGCCTCGGCATAATATTTTCATTTAAAACGCTCTGCTGTACAGGAGCGCAAAGATTATGAATTTTTTTTTGTGGTAGAATCAGACCTGGAAAAGGTGGAGGAAGGACCATGTGTTTCTTAAAGTGTGAGCCTCCAGAAAGCAGGAGCCTGCAGACTTCAAAGGTGAGTCTCCTGGTACTGCAGGGCACCACTACAAAATCCACATCAATTTTTGTGACTTTTCTGTGGGCCCACTGGGGAGAGATGTACTTTCAGCCTTGGGTAAATCACTGGCCGTCTCTCTAAAGGCCATTTGTTCAGGCTGTGAAGTAATGACTTTGAAGGGAGGAAAAAAAAGCATCTTGGACTTCCCCTTTGATATTTCTATTCAGTTTGACAATAAGCAGTGGAAGTTTGAGACTTCCTTTTATGACTACAATAGAGCACAAAAGTACATGGTAAACTCCTCTTTCCATTGCAAACAACTCACACAAAAATAGCAGCATAAATTTGAGGGTGATTTCTCCTGGAGATACTCACGGACAAAAGAGTGCAACTCCCACCATTTAACCTCCCACAGGACTCGCCATAAGCCACCAGGGACATTCTCTATGTGGGTTTGTCACACTGACGGAAAGGATCAGGGGACAAAATAACCTTGTGTGAACTGATAGAGGCCTTCTGCTTTGATGTACAGCATTCTGAACATCCCTCAAACTAAGAAGTAGCTGTGTCGTATACTTCTTTAAAGTCTCACATCTGTAAAGGTTCCCAGACTTCTTCATAATTGTTAAAAGAGATAAAATTTAAAAGGAGAATGAATATATTTTGTTAGGTGAAAAACTGGATGCATCATGATTTGGTTGTAATTCAGTATAGTAGTCCTGTAATGAAGAATCAATAGATTTCTGTTAAGACTCTACATAGCAGATCCATGCAATCACGAATTCCATGACCTGCAGGTTGGGCCATTAACATAGTTTGCATATTCTCTCTTTTCTTATAAGAAACAGACTAAGAGACTATTTTCCCTTGTTCTCTTTATAGGGGGAAAAAAACCCCC
>VZTL01049825.1:0-31509 GCA_013400535.1 Scopus umbretta | reverse complement strand
AGTTTAAAACCATTACTCCTTTAATGGAGGTGTTTAGGGAGTTGCTGCAGGTGGACTGACTCTTAGTGGGTCAATGCAGGACTGAACACAGCCTAGGTTGGAGGTCTGGGGACCCTGAGAGCAGTGGCAGGCAGTGACAGCAAGGTCTTGCAATGCGCAGGGAAAACAGCTTCATGGCAGCAGTGAGGAGCAACAGAAAGCCCAGGAGACGATACTGTGCTGCAGCCCCTGTGCGCTCACAGCACGGGTCTCCTCTGGTGGCAGCCGTCATGGCAGCCCAGTGGCTGCTCCAAGCCGGCAGCTTTACCAGATCCATGTGACGTTAAGTCTTTTGGCAGGGAAAACTTTGTGGGAAAAGCAAAAGTTGCACTGGATCTTGTTTTGATTATTTGTTTCTAACCTCACTACAAATGGAAAAAAAATTTCTCTGGCCAGCATCTGCTTGTTATTTTCCTATTGTTTTATCACCCTCCCAGCTCTCAGTAGGAATGAATAATCCTCAAATGCCACTCCAAAGGCTGACACTTAGGCCAGGTTATAGAGCTGCAGCACTGGGGATGGCTCTTTTCCTTCACTTTTATTTATTTCCCTTCACTTTAATCTGCTTCTGCTCCATTCTCTCCTTCCCCTCTTTTCTTTCCGCCTTTCCAACGACTAAGTGCAACCGTTAGTCCCTTCAGCAAACAACGCCTTCCTCTTCCTCCCTGTTCTGTTTGTAAGTGAGAGGTATGGTCTGGTTGTGATAAACGTGAACATTTCCATAATCAGAACAAGTCAGGTGTAAGCAGCTCATCCATACATAGGCAAGCAGTATAAAGTAGGACATTCGGCAAGTATTTTCCACAAAAAAAAGAGGGGTTAGGAGTATCAATATAATTTGTAGTAAATTTGCAGCTCCTGAATCAAACTGAGCCAAAGATTATGTTTGAATTGGCCTTTCTCAAACTCATATGGTCTTTTGTATTTCAGAGACTGAGCAGAAACTCAGATAACCATGGGATCTACACAAGGAGAGAATTTGCCGTCAAAGAACTGAAATACGGATTCACTGCTTGCAGGTCAAAACCTGACATAGGAGAAGATGGGTAATGAGGAGATGAAGGGAAACGGAACAGGAACAAGCAAGCTTTTCTGCAACATCAGTGACCTTAGTGCAATTGGGTGTCTCATGTCATTGGGCAGATACATTGAGTTTTTTACTAGAGCGTGAGTGCGTTTTTTTTTAAAGGCAAAGATGTTAATTTCAAATCCATAGTATTTTCCACTGGGTAGTAATTAAAGCCAATCAAACTATAACCTACAAGAAATATACTTGACATTATTCCGAGAAGTAAATTTATTTCAGGATTGCTTTAGGTTCATAGGATTTATGTTACAGATAAGTAAGAGATACATTACAGTGCCTAAGTAACGTAGAGGAGGATTATGCAATACTTAGCTATATCTAGATCTAAACTTACGCCTGTTCTCCCTCCCAGTTTAATGTCTTCATTTCAATAAAAATGTTTGTTACTCTACCTGAAAATACAGAAACATTCAAAGCACACTTCTGTTCTTTGTTTTTAGGATTAAAGCACAATTCCTCTTGGTAAAGCTCAGTTTGAAAAAATTCATTTATAACATAAAAATGAAGAACATTGTAATGCGACTCCTAATCCCAGCTGCCTCCACCTGTTCTCTGACTCTCTGAAATAGAAAAGAAGCACCCAACAGTGTAAGGAAATAGCACTTATACCTGATTATTATTAGCTTTCAAAGCATCTTACAGCATGCGTAACTGTTGTTACAGATAGCAACACAAGGTCATGGCATGCCAAGTCTCCCAGCTTGCTTATCTGCTGGACCACACTCTTAGCTCTTTTTCAAGATGCAGACCGTTAGAGAAGTTGAAGGTTAGTTAACAGTGCTTTTCCAGGTGCACTCCCCCATCCAGCCCCTAAGTCCCGAAGGCTGTGTGGTCTCTCAGCCACCTGCTATTCCAGCAAAGCAATCCTGTTTCGAGGCTGTATCAGCCAACTCTGTTCAAGAGAAGGAGATCTTGAGAGTGTTTCACAAACTTTACTAGTCAATCAAAATCTTTTCATCCAGATCATAAATTCTGAATTGCCTCTGCTTAACGCCCACCAGACAGAGCAGGATCCTTGCTTCCCCATTCCATTCCTCCCATGGGCAGAGTCTCTCTCCACATCCCATCTCATGCGATGCAGTACCTCTCCCCTCGCTGAGCTCTCCAGTGCATTCAGGGTGATGTCCTGTGATGAAGAAGCCCAGACCACAGAGGAGCCTGGATGGAAAACAGATTAATTTCAGCTCCTGCAATTAATGGAATATAGTAACAATATTTAAAAATAGAAAATACTTATGGTCAAAATGTGTTTTTGTTTAACAGCATGAACATTTTCCATGGTGGCCACCTATTATTTGTGAAGAAATTTGTTTACTCAAAACCCTAATGTTGCCTGTAATTTTTTAGAGGTAGGAGACCAATTCCAAATCACACTGTATTTGCTTACTATGGACGGCTTTAGTCCTCATTGTTAAATTTAAAGATGAGATATTTGGCTATAAAATTTTGAATTTCATTCCTTGGTTGGGTGAGGGTTGCCATATTCCCACCAGGTTTCTCCAGGCACATGCATTCAGCATGAATTGTGTGACAGAGTAGACCATGTGCTTCTGGTTAGATACAGGTACCCTCTAGGTCTACCATGGAGCTACCAGCTAGTCAACCCCGGTGTGCATCCATGGGCCAGGATCTCATGTTCTCACTATAAGACGACATTTTTAGGTGACAAGGTTGAGTTTGGATCTTTCTGTATTCGCTAAGCACCACACAAAACTGAAACACATTTTAGATAAGGGATCTCAACATTACGGAAGAATGCAAATGTCTGAAGGATACTAAAAATCTTTTCTCCTCTGGGAACAAAATACCCCTCTCCCAGTATGCCTCTAGACCTCCTGTTTTGCTAGTCTGATTGCAGTATCTTAATGGAATAGCAATATTTTTTTTAAGCAATTCCTTTCTTTAAAAAGCAAAGCTCTCTTTTTTTAACTTTTGCTGAACACTAATCTTGGTAAAATCTAGTGCTCATAAAAATACAGCACTGCCCTAGGAATTTTTTGCAAGACTGAGTTATTTCTTCCTGCTGAACTTTCATATTACAAGAAAAATATACTACCCTTTTCTAAAAATATATTCTCCCAGTTACACTCAGAAATAAATCTGTCAGCAGGTATCCTGACAGATGCAGGCTTTACTATTACTAGTTAATAAACAATGAGTTTGTCTTTCCAAATCTTCTTACAGTAACTTAGAAACAGTCTATTTATTTTATCCTTACTTGAGGTTCATTGTTCTGATGTTAGATAAGGAAGTGTAACTTCCGTTTATTTTCCATTGTAGCATATTGATTTTTTGATACCTTAGTGAAGGCACACTAGCATATGCTTTTAGAAAAAAAAGTTGGTTGAAGCGGCATTATATATATATATATTAAAAATACATGTTGCTTGTTCAATTTGCTTTTGGAATTTTGCAATTATAGAATTTCAACTTAAAATATTCTGACCTTCCCTTCCCTATACCACAGGACTGTCAACACTGCCTGCCTTTAAGCCACTTCAGAATTACCACCCAGGGAAATCTGCTGTCCATTTAAGGTAATTTATCTTATTTTTACAGTAACTACTTTTTGTTTTTTCTCATGATAAAAGGGGCAGAATCAGGCTAAGAGACACATCTTGTGTAAGGTGGGCATAAAATGGCACATTTTCATTTCCATACGTTTTTTCATCTGGAAAAACAGCTTGGAGTGGGGGATGTCTGTATGTGATGATAAATAACCCACACAACTTCATCAATTTGCATTACTTAATTTTTCTCTGAAAGGTTTCTCCGAGGTTCATAAAGTGCACAATGTTTCACAATGACACAGTAGGTAGCTTGAAAAAACAGTGGGCAGTAAACTGGGGAAGCGTGAACACACAGGGGAAGGCTTAGCAACTAGGGGGAGATGCCTCCTCAGATCCAGTGAGTCTCCAGAAATGCAAAGAGGTGTAAGGCAGCCTCCTGAGATCCAACCCACCCTTCCTCCAGTTGGATTTAATGATCTGCCCTTTGCTTAGAGATAGCAAGTAATAACTACTCTCAATTTCAGTTTAAGACTTCTCTTTCAGTCCTTTATGCCTTGATTAAGAGAACTGAATATGCCTAAGAAAGAAAATGCCTTTTCTTTAATAGCTAAGGGATTTTTTTTTTCTTTACAATTATTTTTTAGGAAACTATTTTGGACAAGATTTCATTAAAAGTGATTTACTTATGAAGTACATGGCAGCAAAAATAAATATCTTGTTTGTGATACATTTGCTGCTTCAGTCTGCCAATATGGCTCAAAACTACAACTTCTTATAGAATTAGCTATTAAGAGGAAGAACATCAGGAATAGCTGTTGACATAGACAGTTTTTACACAGACCAAATAAGAGAGAGATTCTGGCTTTCAAGGGTGAAAACTGGCACTGAAAAACCTTATCCTTTCTCAGTTTTGCCTTCATTCTCTTGCAGATCCACTGTCAAGATCAAGATTCATGGTTCTCCCCATGGCTGCACAGGAAAACATTATATTTTTCATCATCTGATAAAACTCATTAAAATGTTGTCTACAGCACTTTTCTTAGGTTATTTGTTCTCGGTGGCATGTTACACCATTTAAAATTATTCCCAAGGGAAATAAGGGCCACATTTTTCAGCTGTTGGGATGAGAGAGACGATCTATTGCATTCCAAATGAAGGGAGATATATTAATAAGAAAACAATGAAAGAGTGGTCTGATTTTCACTGATCTAAGGCCCCCTTCCCTTCTTCTTGGGAATAATATTTGATTAAGGACTTCAAGATTCAGTCCAATGAACCTCTGTCTCATGAATGCTCTCTCAGAAAGTGAAATCTACTCAAATCTGTGTTTCTGACTCTATCAAATCATTCATGTAACTGGTCAATGGGAGGAACAGCCCAATATTGTGTGGCTGCTCTGATAGGGACCCCAACAGCCTCTATATTCTAGCCCCAGACGGTCATTAAGTCAGCACACTACAGCAAGGCCGTGTCGCTGCAGAAGCATCCTACACAACTATCAATATATTAGTGACAAGGGAAAAAAATTACAGAAGCATTTTTGAGTTATCAGTCACAAAAACATTTCAGAACAGCGCAGTAAGCAGGTCCCATTAGTTTCTAAATGAGAATGAGTTTCTGGATGCAAGAGAAAGAAGTATGAGAAAAAAACAACCTTTTCTCCAGGATAAATGGTGTCTGTGACTGCTTAATATTGTTGATCATTTCTCAAAAAAACCCCTGAAAACTACAAAAGAATAAGAAAAGTTTTGTTCTTAGTCTTTCAGCCATATTTACCTGCTTGATGGCAAGAGGGTCCCCTGCAGATCCAAGGGATCCTGACAACTTGGACAGAAGCAGACTCTAGATGGGGGGAGTGTGTGTGTGGGGTTCCTCATGCAATCCCATTTTTGTTTGTTCAGGGGTTTTTTCTTAGGTAATTAAGTCAGAATGTCCTGAAGTGGTGTCTGTCTAAAGTGGTGCCTTCATTAACGTAAGTCCTTGCAGAAATAAACGTGAGCCAGAAAGTTTGCATCGCAGATAGCTTCCTAAAAAACACGCAAGAACTAGGGTTGAGACGTCATTAAGTCTGCAGCCATGGCCTTTAAACTGTAGGGCCTCATCATTACCAGGACTGGCAAATGTAAAGTTGTACCTGGAGCCTCCATCAAGGAGCTGAGGCCAGGAGTAGGTGGAGCCGGCACTCAGCCTAACTCCAGCAAGCTGAGGGCACGTGAAATTTCACATGTGGGTCTTACTGCAACTATCCTTGAGAGCCTGAGGAGAAGGGACACGGGGGGCCTCAACCAGATCTCTGACAAGAGTTTTATTCATTCGAGTTAGATTTAATGCTGATGTCTACCACTGTTGTGGTTTTCATCTGCAAGTGTGTCTCAACCCTGGAATACATTTGGTATTGTCAAGTTTTAATGTCAAATTAACGTGCCCGAAGTTGAAGCCAGGCCCTTGCGGTATCCAGGCAACTGTTCCAAAACAGCGGTTAACGGGACGCGCGGAGCTGGAGGCAGCGAGCGCCGGCGGCTGCACATCCACTGTCTCTTTTGAGCAAGGTCGTTCGTACACGTGCACCTGAGGGACTGCGTGACCATCTTTGGACTGCAGTCAGCGTCCCGCTCACCACGGGACTTTTTTCTCCCAGATTCCCGTAACAGCCTTTTCATGACAAAGCAGATTTGAAAGATGGGGCTTTCACGTATGACAAGCCGCTGAATCCAGGATCAGAAGCCATAAACCAGGAACAGGGCAAGTTTTTTCNACACCTCATCTGGGTTCATAAGCAATTCAGAGCTCAGCCTAAATGGAGGGAGTAGCTTTCATCAACAAAATCTTTCAGGATCATTTAGGAAGAGAACAGTACTGAAAGCTGCAGGCTATTTTGCTTTCTGCCTAGCCCACAATGACTCTCAAATAAGAATATTGAACTGGATTGACTTGTATCCTGTACTCTGCTCAACACACTGCTTTTCTGCCTGGCATTTAAATGGAAATAGCACTATTCTACAGCGTGGCAGGAAGGCTGACCATGATGATGTGCTTACTGACTGCTTATATTCAAGTCACTCACCTGGATGATGTGGCAGTGAGTATTAAACCGCAGACACCCCCAGCAGTAATTCCCAGTGATGTGGCTCAAGGCCACAGTAAATGGTCCATGAATCATAAGGGCCTGGTGTTCAGGGAGGGCAGTGCCTGCAGAGCCAGGTGGCTGCCTCTCTGCTGCCTCAGGAACCTAGGTGGCTGGCCAGGGTCAGCAACCCTGCAGAATGGGTCCTGCAAAACAAAAAATTGATAATAATTTGTTTCTCTAGTATATACAGACCTGGAACAGAGACTGATTGCAACAGAAGGTAGTCAAGGCATACTACCATCCCAACCCAAAGCATTACTGTCCCTAGGTACATGACTAAGTACTGCTCTTTCTTCCAGACACGAGAGCTCAAATTTGTTTTGGATCTGATTAATCCAAAATAGCAGTAAATCCTGGATTTGTTTTTTTTCTGACGTATTCCCAATGCTGCTGAGTAATTCCCTTTCACAGAGCTGTCTTGTTGAGATACATGTCTCATTCTTAATTTCCACTTCATTCTACTTCTCCATCTAACTATTTGCTTGCAGAAGATACATGTAAAGAAGGAAAGAAGCAAGGTGGCTGGGGACAAGGCACACAGACACAGGTTCACTGTGAAACCCTCCCCGACTTGTTCTGCCTGAAGATAACTGAAAGAAAAGATATGAAGCTGGATTTTACACAGTATTTCTCAAATGTTGTTAAACTCCCTCTTGTTACAGTTTATGGCTACATTCTTTCTTTGCTCTGAGTTTAAACAATTTTTAGTGGGAGTCCTTTACAGTGGGTACTTCAGAGCTGTTGGCACTGATTTTGCTGTCTCTTATATTTCACTCTCATACTATGGGAAAATACCATGTCCTCGAAAAATGTCTATGCCAATCTAGCAATCTCTACTTTTGACATAAATTAGTGTCATATACTTATCTCCTTCTCTTCTGTTTTGTTTCCAGTATTTGTTCCTGAGATCTGTCTTGCCAGCCACTAATCTGTGCATGCGTGAAGTTAGGGATATGAGTAACTCCACAGAAATGCTATTGCTCACAGACCTCAGCGCTTGCTTTTTAAATTGAAACTTGGAGCATCGGCCTTAAGTGATCTTTCTGCATGCAAGTCTTGTAAAATATTCTCTTTGGTGATCTTAGTAATTGCATCCAGGGCTGTAACATTATTGTAACTTGTTATATCTGTAATTGGCATGACACAAGCCAGCCTAACAGCTTAACATGTTACCAGCCAGACAGGGATTGCATCTCAGCCATCAGAAAGCAAAGTTCAGCTGCCTGAGGCCATCCTTAATATGATAATTGCGCTACCACATGTTGATGACTCAAAACCGCAAAGAGAATGATGGGGCAATTCAAACCCCTGCATCTGGGAAGGTGTCTGTGTCCAGCCCCTCCACACACCCCAGTTCACTGGCAGTGATTTTTTTCCCAGTGAAAATGCCCTGAGGCCATTTTACAGGTGGATTTATAGCTCCAAGTAGAATAATAATACTTTGGGGGCTGAACCCCACAGAAACAACTCAAGCAAGTAGCTTTAATTCACAAGTTACTACTTTGTCTTTCTTTCTTCTGGGCTTGTCCATTTGGTGTCTTTTTAACTTTGCCCTGTGTTTTGAACACAAATAATCAGATATTAATGATCTATATTCCTGAAGGCAGGCTTCAGATCATTTTTCACCCTTTCCTCAGCGGACAAAGAGCTGTGCTAATCACAATAAATGATGTAGGTAACCAAAACTTCATAGAAAATGTGGGACATGAGAGAAAAAATACAAAGCCTACTAAGGACTGAAACAGAGCCCATACTTGCTAAGGACGGGTGCCTCCCAGAAATGTAAATCCACACCCCTCCCCACCCAGTCTTCTCAGATTATGTTAGAAAAGGTCTAATAAACCATTCTTGGTTTAGTTAATCATTCCTTCAAGCTCTCCCAGCCAAGCTGACTTGCACTCCATGAGGTCAGCATGCTCCTTGTGCTCAGAGCCAGTGTTCCCTTTTTTTAATTTGTATATCGACAGTGCAGTTTACTCCAGTACTGCAACAGTGTCAGGGCCTCATTTTCCATGACATGAAACTATTCCCATTTCACCTGCTAGCAAACGGAGTTCTGCTTTTTTTTCTGAGTAGACAGACTGTTCCTGCCTCGTATGCCTTGACTTTGTCTCGAAAGCTTCTTCAGACAACGTACAGGCCAATTTGTGAGTTATTACCCAGTCCCCCAAAGTACCTTAACGTTTTTCCCATGGTGAAGAAGGTAATTTAGAAAAAATGTTCTCAAAGCCATCTTGGTTGTGACTGAGTTATTATCTACAATCCTTATTACTAGCTCATCATATGTGGGCACTGTAAAGCTAACAGCAAACTGGGAGGCATGAGTTTAAAATATGTAAGTATTGTCAGTGTCTAATGAGTTTTAAAATATCAGGATGATTTTGAACGTTTTGTGACCCTCTCAGGCTGGCAGAAATGTGCTAATTAAGAAATCAAACAGAATTGCAGATTCAGAGAAGCCCCCAAGGTCAGGGCTGTCAGCAATGGGAAGAAATTCTAAAAACAAGAAGGTATTTTAGGACCAAAACAAAGAAATGAGGCAGAGCAGTTCCACCTTTAACAGAGGAAGGCAAAGGGCATGAAAAACCCTGGGCCTCTACATAACCCTGGAAATTGTAGGGGAAAGGAGAGGCTTGAGCCCAGCCTCTGCAAGCTAAATAAAGCACCAGAGCAAGTAAGGAGGAGCCTTGCTGCTAAACAGGATCAGTAAATGCATTTTCTTGCTTAATGCTCTTCTTTTGCAACAGTGTTTGCAACTGCAATGACTAAAACATCATTCTTAGCTTGTTGATTTAGAATAAAATGTGCTAATTTCTTCTGAAATTCATCCCACATTAAAAGCAACTCCAGAGAAATCTGACGCACACTAAGATTCCTGGAGATGATGTACCCAAAGCACCGTTTTTAGTGGCAATCACAAAGCAAGGCATATTTGGGGCTCCCCAACCTGCAACTTGCTTTCCCCTAAAATTGTGTTTGTGAACTGAAGTAATCAGATGTTGTAGTGAAGGAGAGAAGAGAAGCCTCCCTCATTAATTGTCACTCATTCCTTCTCCAGCTAGGGAAAGGCAAGAGGCAAAGCAACCAAAAACTTTACAAATAAACTCCTACTGTCACACAATATTACAAAGGAAGAAAAAGGCTGATTTTTTTTTTTTTTTCCTCCCTGGGTGTTTGGGTGTTGGTTGCACACACAGCTGCTACGGTTCTCATTTTGTGGCACCCAGCATTCCCCCTGCACCAGGCCTTATTTTGGAAGATAACAAAGCAGAGGGAGCTGTGCTGGTGCTGCCACCAGCGGCTGATGGCAGAAAATAGGATCAGAATTAAAAGCACCTGCAAATGGTAAATGCAGAAAAAATGCAAATTAAAAAGCAGAGACTGAGCTGAGATGGAGATGATTTTAAAAGTCAGGAGATCAAGTAGTCCAGAGAGTTTGCAAAGGTGACAAAAGCAATGGCCAAAAAAGGTGACCAAAATAATGAACCTTAAAAAGTAGGATCTGTGGGGAAATCTGAAATAAAAGAGACTGTTAGGGTTTTTAATCACAATTCCTAATCAGGCAGGAAACTGCCTCAGAGAGACCTCAAAGACCTCTTCAGCCGAACACCCACAAAGGAGAAAGATTTTGTGTTTCTGTCAGGCAAATGCAGAGATTTTAGAGCATGGAAAACATGCAGGTCCTGCAAAAAGGCGTGGAAGCGTTACCTCGGAGCAGCCTTGCTTTTATGTCTTCCTTCAAATTTAGTAATGGAATTCAAAGAGACAATAAATATTGGGAGAAGAAAGCAAAGTATTCTTACGTTTCCAGAAAACACAGAACTAAGAAGAACTCCACAGCAGCTTTTTCCGAAACTAAGCGAGCAGTGCTGAGCATTTTTCACATGTTAGGTAATGAATCCTGAAATAAAGGATAATTCATGGACTAGGTTTCTGAGCAACCAGTGGGAGGATGGTTGGCTGTTTATGTTGTTTATGTTAAAATTCTTTGTATGGGTTAAATACATCTCCCTCAGATCAGTTTCTGCCTGGAGGGAAGCTGAGAGCAGAATATTCTACTGTAAATTCTTTTGGGACTATTTTTTCAACATCGACAATGCTGAAAGGGAAAGAAGTTAGGGAGTTGGGGAAAGGAGTTGCAAAAGGGTGGCAAAATTTAGCAAGGCATTAAATCTGCAGTTACATAATTTTTTTTCAACTCTCTTTTTAACCCAGCATGCAAGGCAACACATCAGAGGTTTTTCTAGCTTGGAAGGGCTAAGGCTGAAGCTTATCTTTTTATGCCATGAGAGTCCCACTGGTAAACATGGAAGTTCCCTGGGTCTTCCCAAGGTGGGTGAAGTGCAGTCAACTTCCCATTTGCTGGGATGCTTGAACAGGAAAAAAAGAGTTCAACAGTTTTGCGGGAGGATAGCAGCCAGACACGGGGGTGGCTGTGGAAGGAGCTGACTGTGTTCTGGCATGGTTGGTACTGAGCTGGGGCTGAAGAGCAACGGGCACATGTTCCTCAGACTGCTTTCCCATACTGGTGCCTGCTGGCCCACAGTGGTTGGCATTCGCCCTACCAACCCCTTTTCTCTCCAGCATCCAGGTTGCCTGACCCTTCAAACAGCCCCTAACCACGCCATCTCCCAACTTGCCTGGTGTTCCATGGTGGGGATTGGTCTTGAGATCCAAGACCAAGGGTGCAGGGCATCCACCCAGCTGTACAACAGCTTGGCATAACCTGGTCCTGTTCAATCTACATGTATAGCCAGAGCCAACATGTCTCACCCAACAATACATGGAAAATAGTGTGAGCTTTAAAGTGGTGTTAAATAAATGTCCGGAGTGGTGCTTGCATGACTGCCCCCTTCAAGCTCAGTTCAAATTGGTTGTGTGTTGACAGTGGCAGGTCAGTAGTTTCCATTGAGATTTCATTGTTGATCAGTGAATGTACAGACTAGCCACAGGGTAATTTCTTCTCCTTATTTAATGAAATGGAAACTTTCAATCCATTTTTGCATTCACAGAACAGCTATTGCAGTTTATTTAAGTAGGTTAAATATAAATCAGCACCAAAAAACACCCCAGCAGCATAACAATGCCCACCCTTTCCTTTGCAATATTATGTTTATTTTCCTTGGTCTTGTGACTTCTAGAAGGGTTTTCTTTAGTGCTCATTGGCCTTTGTCTGCTAGTGCACAGAGTCCTCTGGTTTAAAGACACTGACTTAGTGCTGAGGCTTCAAGGGCAGCAGTGCAGCAGTCGCAGCTCCAGCACAGGGAGAAAGAAGTGACACTGACCTTTCCATGTTAAAATCAGCAGCAAAGCTCTCCATGGACTTTAAATGGAGCATGATGAAGACAGTTTTATTTTTTCACTAAATATAGGCAGCACATTCCTGCCTCCAGGTGACTAGAAATAGGCAAAAACAAGACGTAGGTTTTATACAGTTGGACTCACTTGAGCATAGTGTGATGGAAGGAGGGTGGGAGTGTCTTTTCCAAAGGCACTGGGGAGCTCCCCATGTGGGTCACAGCCATGGTGTGCACCTCATAGGAGCACAGGTCAGGGACACTGTAACCGCCTGAGGATTTTACTAGTAAAATGGACTGACTGGCTCTGTGGATGGTACCGGGATACAGGTCCACCAGGGCCAGGCATATCTGCACTAGGTGTGGCTGGTCGTTTGGAAAAATTCCTCTTCAGCTAGTGGGGTTGGGGATTTGGCATTGTTTCCCATTTTTGTTTTCCCTTTTACAGCTCTACACAACGTGGAAAGTCAAGAGGTGGAAGTGAAGGAGCTGGAGGGATGTAATTTGCATGAGGAGGTCTGGAGAAGGTTTCTGTCACCACCTGACATGATTTGGTTCCTCGGGTTCTGTAAAACAGAAGAGATGGGAATAAACTCTTCCCAGCTAGTGAACACTGAGCCATTGCAGAATTAAAAGAAGTCAAACAGCTCTCAGGAAGATGTGATTGTTTGATAAACAAGAATATGTTATGGTAATCTCTGTATTTGCAAACACAAGGATGAGTCAAATGCTTGCTCCTTGGAAATGTCTTTTTTTTTTCCCTAACAGAAATTTCCTTTAAAGCCTAGCAGTTAGAAAATGCTTGTGCCAAAAAAAACTTATAAAAGAGCTATACCCATGCATGATTTTTCTCTCACAAAATTCAGTATTTTGCAAGTATTGCTTTTTTTTAGACCACTCAATATTTTTGCAAGGTAATCTAGACTCCTTTGTCATTAGCTCATAGAAACTGTAAGTCTCAGACAACACAACTTTAGGCATATCCAGGAAAGATTGCTAATGTAATGTCTCTTGCTGTAAACTCAAAGGCATCAAAACAGGAGAGGATGTCAAAGACATCTACCTGTGTAACTTTGGTGACAATATGCCCAAGTACTCATACACAGCTGGATATATGCTGACTATTCACGATGTTTTCCTTGGATACACAATTTTAGCTAACAAAATGTCACTCGTGAATGTAGGAAAAAGTATAAAGCCATTGAACATATTGTTGAAAATTCAATGTTACATCTGTAATCTGTGATTATTTAGCTGTACTTTGCAGATCAAATTATAACTAAGAATGTAGAATTTAAAAATCAATCCTGGTTGCTAGGAAAAGATATTTACATTTCAGACATCCTGCCTATGAAATATTGCATACTGCTTGGTGTTTTTCATCATTTTAGAAAAACACAGATAGATGAAAGACATGATCAAAAGGCCAAGAGGTATTCCTGTAATTAACATGGTCCACATCCCATAGTCTCATTTCACTTAAAATTCTCATTGTCTTCAGTTCTGCGGTGGAAACTTTGTGGAACTACAGGGAATTCTGCCTGTGCCACATCTGTAGTGCTTGCCTGTTTTGTTTGTATTATGTATTTTGGAAGTTAATCTTATTGATCTAAAAGATTTTTACAAAATCCACTGTAACCAGAGACTTTTGAGTCCAGCTCTGAATCTGCAGCACACAATAGCCCATGACAATTGGAATTTAATATCCTCGAAGACCTGACAATTTGTGTAGCACATTGGAAAAAGTGTATTAATACAGAAAAGAACTGAACAAGACTAGGCATAATGATCTCCTCAAATTTATAGATCTCCTCAACACTTTTTATCTAGGAAGAAGCTAATTTGGATTATCCTGTCCTTTCACAATATTTTCTTCGTCCAACTGCTTAGATATTTATTATTAGTTCTGATATTTCATAATAAGGATTCTGTGTATACTTTTAGTAGTTTTACTACTAATCTGCTACTGAAAAAACAAATTATGTCATTAAACAAATTATGTTATTGAAGTAACTGTATGACAGCTTGATATATGTAAATAAATTGATTTATTAAAATATCTAATGTATGAACAAGTTTAGAAGTTAAATATCTTGCTAGAGAGATCCACTCAATAAGATTAATGGCACAAGTAAGATAAATGATAATTCTGAAATCACAACTTGCAAGCTTTGATGCAGCTGATGACTTGAGAATATTATCTTTCACTTTAATGTTGTGTGTAGGGAAAAATAATTATTAATCTAAACATAGAGACCTCAGGAAAATATAACTCATTTGAAAAGTGACCTACTGTATGAGATGATAGATGATCTATGTTTCCTCCCAGTGTTTTTCCATTGCAACACTGCAATCGTCTAGAGACACGGTAGTGTACTCCTGTTTTGGTAATGTTAGAGGGAAGGAGGGACTGATAAAAAGGAGACTTTTCATGTTAGTTTGTGAGTCCATGGTGAGAAGAACATTTTAAGGGGCTTTGTAATTCAGCAGGTATCTGAGTAGCCATGTGTGTATAACTCAGCTGGGAGGAAAAGATGAACCTAACTCAGTTAAGCTTGGATTTAGGGAACTGAAGCCAATCTATAATTGCTAGAGCAATGTTTCTGTCCATTCTCTGCCTCGGTTGTTTGTGAGCTCTTTTGGGATGTCAACACACATGAATGACTACGTATGTGACAGGGCGTGAGACAGTGGGCTGAATGGACTTTTCCATAGAGGTGCGCACATGTGCTTTGGGTCATCTTACAAAAATCCGTGTTCAACCAATCAGGCAAAGGAAGCAAATAGCTTTGTAATAGACTGCATGATCTACTTTGTCAGAAAGATTGGGCTTGTCTGCCTGAGGTCACCTAATCCAGCTTCCTTGTACTTCAAGCAACCATACCATACAGTCTCTTTCCTCATCTCACCAAACTTCATCCTGGCACCAACATGTACTGACATCTATTTTCTCAAACACCATCACAGAATCATAGAATCATAGAATCGTTAAGGTTGGAAAAGACCTCTGAGATCATCTAGTCCGACCATCAAAGGCACAATGAGGCATTTCCCAACACTAGCAAGCTGAAAATCTCCAACTGGGGAGCTCCATCTTCTTTGCACCGTTTAGAAAAAAGGAGAGTGTCCATGAAAAGACTTTTGCCATGCCAAGTGACTAATGCACTCTGAAGATATGACGCTGGATTGCCAGTGTTTAAAGACTCCTCAGCTGGCAACAGCTGCAATAAGGGCTGCTTGTTGCTACCTTGATGAATTTGTAGCAACATTTTATTGTCCTTTTTTTTTTTTTGATCCAGGTGGAGGCACTGGAAAGATATGCTTCACGGGATTTGGAGAGAGCAGAGAGACATAATACCTGTCAAAGAGCGCTAAGAACCTCCCTGCATTTACACATGTAGGAAAACACTTGCCTGTTGTTAATAGTGAACAGGTAATGCACCTTCACATGCTATATTCTCTCCGTACCAGCTGTTAAATCATCATTGAAAATGATGACCAATAAAATACTAACAAGCTACTTCTCATAGTTGGTGTGATGCTGATGTGATGCTGATTTCAGGAAGACTGCAAGAAAAGGATGAGGTTGACAGCAACAAGATCTAGTCATTCTTTTCAGGCACATCTGGGTGCTGTGGTACTTCCAACTTTGCCTGTACTTTATTTGAAGCAAGATTAGTTGCTAAGGGTTAAAGGATAATTAATTTCCCATCCTCATTTATTCTTTTGCATCTCTTCCTATAGGTATGCTGGCTTCAATAGGGGCGGTGATTTTGAGCTGTAGATATCTGTATTGTAAAAAGTAGATTCAGGGTGCCATATCAAAGTTCACTAATTCCTCTGCAAGTGATTAGAGGTCAACACCTCCTGTTCAACACCAGCCTGAGCTGTAAGAGAAGCAATGATGTGGAGGTCAGATGTGTTATATCTTGTCACCAGCCTTGAGCTAACCATCACTTTCCAAACAGAATTTAAAACTTAGCCATAAATTTCTTGGGATGTGTACAACAGAGAAATACAGCGAAGAGGGCGAGAGAGAAACATACCATTCTTCATCCTACTCATAATCCTGCACAGCTTTCTCCACTTCTGTGTTACCTAATATAGTAGGGAGAGCTCAGCATTTCATGGCTACTCTTGCCTCTTTCCAGCAGCACTTCAGACTCTACTTCTTAGCTATTACAGCCTGAAAGCATAACATTTAAGAAGATATACCTCCTGCTGGCTTTCAGTTCTCTCTAGCATGGCCAAACATTTTAAATGGGATTGGGTAATTGATAATGGGGTCACTATGGATTTCTGTTAGACACCACAATAGCTGGTTGATAACATGCAAACCAGTATTACAGTGTACACTGGTAAATGTTTCCTTTATATGGCCAAGGAGATCTGAATGCTAGAAAATCTCTCCTTTGAAGACAGAGCATGCTAGATGCTTTATTGGATGAAATTTTCTGATTAGACTGAGAAGCCATTGTTCCCTTATTGTCCTATGTGAAGAGATGAGAAATGACTGAAGAACTCAATAGTTTGATTGGCAAAAGCACAAAATCAGGCAGAATGTACTTACCAATGCCTGCTTTTTCAATAAGCTTCTTGCTCTTGTGCTTTTCACACATTCAGGTAGGTATGAAGATGGCTGCTGTTCCTGTGAGGTTCTTCTCTCCATGGGAGATAGTGATCTGTTTTGCTGCTGTTCACAGAGGTCACAAGCACAAGTGTTTGGGCTTTTTTCAATGCCACAGCTCAACACTTCTTTGGTGGTATTTAGTGACTTAAAAAAGGGGTCTTTTCCCAAAACACATTGCCAAATCTGCATGGTTGAACAGTCTCAAAATCCAGAGCTATGTATTCTGAGCTGCCTCGGCTGTGGGGTATCATTTATGGCAGTGTCTCTGAGTTGTAGGCAAGGAAACAGAATTGGAGTCTGTAGCTGTGTTTACCTCTTGACAAGGAAAAATAAAGCAACATTACAAACTGATCCAGAATAAGTACATATAATAAAAAACAAATCAGAAGATGACTCGCTAGCAAATAACGATCTTATCTGTGAAATGAAGCGATAGTCCCAGAAGTGGTTGTATTCATCAGGACACAGAGTTAACTTGGTGAACCTCCAAGAGTTTATGTACAAACACCTACAGTAATGTACTCCCAAAATGTTAACAAAGAGTTTGCTCGTACTTTTCACCTGAGCCACAGCATGTCTCCCAGGAGAAAGGGATGGGAGTGTAGCGGTGTGCCAGAGGGGCTGGGGAGGCACTGACAGCAGCAGGCGCAGGTGGGAAGGCAGCTGCCCACAGAAGGGTGCTGGCCCGGGATTTCCTACCAGCCTCTGAGAAAGGACTTGATAAATGAAAATAAACTGAGATGGGGAGAAGCAAGCAAAGAGTCACTGCAAGGGCTAAGGCTGTTTTGGCTACAGGCAGCAGCTCATTGTCATGGCCCTTTCCACTAGCTCGTCTCCACGTTGCAGAGCCCAGCATGACCCACGCTGGGCAGGGCAAAGGGGAGTGGTGGGACATGGCCCAGACACAAGGCATGAGGGAGCTCTGTGTGATTTGCTGTGGGATGAGGCATGACCTGGGCCAGGAGGGTCCAGTGACACATGGGAATGGAGCAAGCCTCAGAAAGAGTCCTCCAGCGCAGCAAGCTGGCCACAGGGCTCGATGCATTTAGAGATTTTTTTCCCTACAGTTTTGGGCTTTGCAAGACTGCACAAACTGGTTCGTATTTCAGAGACTTGGGTGTTTGTCTCTGAGATGGAAGATAAATTCCCTCACTAGCTTGACTGCCCTTCTGGTCTTTCCTTGGAGGCACACTGTGGTACGAAGCTCTGGAGAGTGGCAAAGGTGACTTACACTGTCTGACACTTCCAGCTTGCCTTGTGATTTTGTGCAATGTGCAGTCAAGACTTCCTCTCAAACAGCATGAAAGGTCTGGCACCTGGTTATGGGATCCAGAAGGATACACCACTTCCCAAGCTGAACGTCTTCTGCTGGCTGAGACACAGGAATGGAGGAGCTTCCTACAGACCCACCATGGTCCCAGAGAGCCAGGGCGGAAAACTCCCATGTTCCTATTCCACCACAGTGTGGTGCAGGGGTAGGCATAACTTTGGCTAATAATGACAAAGCAGTGGCTGAATCATAAAGATGATCTCAACAACCTTGATTGCGTCTTCTGAGATGTATAGGATTATCAATCATGTTGTTATAAAACACTTACATACAGCAGCATCCCCAGGCACAGCTGGGGCAGTGTCACAACAGGCACTGTACAAGCATGCAGGTAGGCATTGCCGGACCCAGGAGCTCCTGCTTTAAGTAGATCTGCAGAGGTAGAAAGAAAAATAGACACAGGTGAAGGGATTTATTTTTCCCCTGGCCTGCAGTGACCTAACGTTCAGTGACCTACTAACAGACTCCCCTTTTTAAAATAATGACTAACATGCAGCAAGATGCTTCTCCCATGCTTTTTCAAGCAACAAAGCACAATAAATTAAGCTTGACATTAGTATGTGCATGCAAAGCCTCAGTTAAACTCCAAACCACATTTTGTTTACAAAAGTCTTTATATACAACATTTTCTTGTTTTGTTTTTTTTTTTTTCTCTGTTAGAAATCAGCAACTCTCAAAATATTTTTTTCTTTTTAATGGAAGTTTGTGGAGTCCCAACCCTGGCTGACAATCAGCAAGCAAATCTCTCTAAGCTGCCATACCCTGTGAATAGAGGCCATGGTGCTGGACAGCGAGTTGAACTGCTTTGCAGAGGTTTGTGCTAGCAGAAAGGTCTCTGCATCAGTCTCAAAGAAGTCCAGACCTGGTAGGTGACACAGGACGTTGCAGTCACTGTGGAAGCAGCTAGGAGATACTTCTTTTCTTCTGTATGTCACGCTCACAGAAATCAGTACTCAAAGGGTACAGCTTCAATGCTGCCCCGACAGTTAGGAGTTCTCCCTAAAACTTAGGATAGCTGGTACAGTGCACCTCACCATGGTCCTTGCTGCCCCCTTATGCTGTTATGAGAGCCCAGGGCATGGGTCAGAGGGAGGCATGAATGGGAGGGAGATTTACTGCAATAACCTGCATGCACCAGCATAGCAGGAGCACATGCAGCCATCTGTGTTGGCCCCTGGGAGCTCAGAGCAGGGGCACAAAATACAGTCTTAGTCCCAGTATCAGTATGTATATTTGAGCATCAGTGAAATTTTCCATCCCACTGGCTATTTTCTATGTAGCTTTAGAATATTAGAGTTCTGGCCAGGCCATTGTTACCACTGTTATTTTTCTACCCGCCGCATGTTGCAGATTACTCCTTACTACTACACTGAGCCAAAGAAATTCACAGCTGATACAAGTTCCATGAGTAAAAAAGCAAACTAGAAAGAGAGCAGAAATTGCAGTGCGATATCTTAGAAGACTCATAGTAGAGGGTGAGCTATTTTATGTTCATTGGGTTTATCCCAGCAACGGTTTCCCTTTGCTTGGAGCTCCTACAGAGAATACTTTCCACTGTAGACACTGCACGCCTGGTGGACAGATACAATTTCAGTCTCATTGTGAAGTCTGGGGAGGATCCCTGTTGATCTTGGTGGGCCTGAGGTTCTTTGCTCTTTTTAGGGTTGGTATGGTTAGACGATACAATGGATAACTACACATGCTTTTCATTTTAGTGCATCCTCTGGAGATTTTTGTATGGTGAACACTTAAAGCACAGCACCACTGAGATACAGTCATCTCCTGATTTGAAGGCAGCTGCTGAGCTGCCTGAGCTGATGCACGTTGCAGTGTAGTTTGGCTAGCGTGTACCCAGGTGAACTCACAAAAAAAGGCCAGGGAAGCTTTAAACTTGACATTAGACAGACAGGATTGGGCTTAATAAACTTTCCAGAACTATATTCTTTTTGCAGAAGGATGAAAAAGCAAGTCAGTGATGACAGGATGTGAACTGGATAATAAAGAGGGGTCTGTTTCAAAGGAGACCATCCACAAAATGGTGGCTGGTGCCCAGAAAGTGCTGTGCTGGACACAGCCTACAGCCTGATGTTAGCTGGTCCCAGGCATAGATCAGTATTTCTGTTTTCTGTGGAGATCACATTCTAAATATCAAAAGGAATGTGAAGACAAGAAAAAGACTAATTTACTCCTTTCAAAGATGGATTTTTGTAATGAAACGAGCAGGGTGTTATAAAACAGAAATGATCTGATGATGCACAGCAGTGATTCATCTGCTCAGCAGAGATTACAAACAAAAGAGACCTCTGGCTTTGCTGCTGCTGCTGGCCAGTGCCAGGATAAATGGTGATGAACATTTCCATTGACATAAGGAAAGAAATGCTTGTGAAAAGAGAATGGTTTGCAGGTCAGGCTTCTTCCCTCTCCTCTGCTGAATGTTTCTGCCAGCAGCTCTGAGTACAAAGAAACCCCATAGACTTTACCTCTGTGCTGTGCCACTGCTGTGTCATTGCATGTGATGGGGACAGACACTCATGGTTCAGACTTGAAATCAAGCTCAGGTGCTAAAGCCCAGTATTTTCTGCTGAGGGCCCACTTGCAGTCTGTAACACCTCGAGCTCTGCCTCCCTGGTGGTGGTGTCATCCCTTTCATGGGTGATGTTTACCGCCTATCATGAGCTAGAGGAACACCACCTCTGAAGCAGCCATGTTTAAGTCCTAAAAACAATTTCTGCTCCTTCCCTGCCATGAGGGTGGTTAAGGAAAATTACGGAGCCCCTTCCCATAGTGCAGGTGCCCATCACTTCTTGGAGGAGGCCATCAGTGACAAAGGAAAATCCCACTCACTCTAGCTGGGTTGTAGCAACCTCAGGGTAGAGACCAGGGACACCTTCAGAGCATATGACCCTGGGAGCTCTGCAGAAATCAAAAGCTCTGGTGGGAATGGTACCTCTGGTGCTTAGAGGAGGGACAGAGCTGCCCTAAAGGAGTGCTTGTGCTGTGACACTGGTCCTTGAGCGGTGACACTGCTGGAATGACATGGTGTGTTATGAAGCTTTGCTTCATTCAGATATGTTTCTTAGGGGCCACATCAAAGACTCAAGTTATGAGGAATAAATATTATAAAGCTTAAAAAAATTCAAAATTTTCAAATTCAAAATTTAAAATTTTAAAAATTTGGCAAAAATTGCACCTGTTAATTTTAAAATATTTGAGGGATAAGAGACCCTCCTGCTCATATTTTTAGATAGACACACAAGCTGATTGCTGAACAGTTTTTTTCTTTTTAAGCAGCTACAGACCCATAAATATTTCTGCCAAGGCTTGTCATCTCCACAGCAGTCCCAGACCCTGTTTGGTCGTACCAGCAGTAGTTCCACAAAGGTTTGTGAAGGCAATGTTTACACCTTCCAGCCAAGCTCCAGTGAGGAGCTACATCATGGTATTTGCTCTTTCTATTCAGTGATATTTAGAGCTTGCTGCTCCTTCCTGCCACTGCAAAGCAGCCTTCTTGTCGGGGCGGTCACCCACTGTCCATCTCGTGCAGCAGCTGGGGCAGTTTGTGGGATGGCTCGCTGGGCTAAGCTGGGTACTGTGGCAAAACATCCCACCCCACTCCTGACCCCCCCTCTTAATGTTATCATAACTTGAAGCCAAATGGTAGCTGTGCTCTAAGTGACGTTTAGCTGTGTTCAGCTTTTCCATAATAGATGTTTTAAAACAAGCACCTGCTTTTAATGCAGATCTGAAGATGGTTTGAGGGTCACATGGGGGCACTCGGCTGGCATACCACCCCCCCTGCCTCACTCGGCTCCTCGGGACGCACATAGCTCTATGTTATGGACGATTTTTCCACTGTGTTTACTGGAATGGCCCCATCCTCCACTGGTGCCTAAGTGCTCTGTTAACAAACCCAAGTAACAGCAATAAATCTTTCTTGGGCTCTGCACCAGCACTGCCGGAGCTGTGAACTCACCTGTCTTGGGATAATGTGGAATTAATGATGCACTCAGAGCTCTGGAAACCAAGACCTACTATGTGCAATGCCTCTTTTCCTTGACATAACCTGTGTGCAGAGCTTACACTCAACCACCTTGGCTGTCCCTAGAAATCCTCCTCACGTGGTGCAGAAGCAGTTAAATCGTAAATGCCAGCACCCGCCTCAGGCCTGTGTTATCAGTGCTGCTTGCACGCAGAACTCCTTTAATTGTCAGTAATCAGCACTTACTCAATATTACTCAACTCTGAAGCAGCTGAGGGAAGCGGAGAGCAAAAGTGCAGTGTAACAAAATGCATTTTGTTTACTGAGGAGCAGAGCCTGCCCACCCCAGCTGGCATACTCCCATTGCCTGCAGCGAGGTGTCTCCTCTGGCAGGGTGTTAGGATGGGGTCTGTGGTTTGATCCTGCCCCATCGCGCTAGTCCTGTGGTGCAAATGCAGAGCAGGAGGCAGTGGTTGCCTTGAAAACCTGCAATCTGCAGGTCTTGGTGGGGGAAGAATGGATGTGAAAAAGCCCGGGGTACACACAGCAATGAGCAGAACAGAAGCAAACACGTTCTCTGCTCCTTTTTCTAGCAGGCGGAGCTTTTTTTGGTGGGGGACTAACTGATCAAGACTGGAAAAAGATATTGAGGAGAAAGAAAAGGGTGTGGATGGCCACACAAGAACTAGTCAAATTTTTTCCAGTGGAAGACTGGTTTTTTGGTCAAACAATGCCCTTCATGACAAAACTGAAACTTTCCGTGGAAACATGGGTATGTCAAGAGCATTTTATTTTGGAAAAAAAATCCTCCAAATGCCTTTAAGGAGGATGGAATATTTCAGTCTGTTTTTTATTATTATTATTATTTTAAAATTTCAATAGTCAGTTTTAAAAATGCAATGTTTTTCTTTTACTTCAGGATAGTCTTTTTCAAAATATTTGGGTTTTTTATTATTGGAAATGCAAAAGTCAACATGAAATAGTCTTATGGACAGGAAATGGCGGGTTTTCACCAGTATCATTTGCTTTGTGCAAATTTCATGGTGCTCTGTTCCAATTAGAAAAAGAAAGAAATTCCCCCAAACAGATTTTCTGGTTCTCACACTGCTCTAGGACAAATACCAAAACACAGAGATTGGAAGGAAGGAGGAAATCACAAAATGCAGTAAAGGCATCAGCATGAATCCCATCCTCAGCACATCTGAAGTGCCTGCCTAGCCCCTGGACACTAGGCAGCTTGGGTACCTTCCGCTGACCCTACTTCTGAGCTCATGGAAAGGGAAAGGGTGGAGGACTGAGTAAATGAGCTCCCACTCTGAAAACATTTGCTGTTACAAACTCTATTGCAAAGCAGGTGGTCATCTGGTGTTCAAGGTGTAGTACCCTTTCCCTGTTCTTAATCTGGCTTCTGTTCCAAGATGGGAGTCATAACAGAAATTACATTTGTGCTTAATTTTAACCCATTGTCCTAAATGCACCTAAGTCTACTTTAAGTTTAGCACTTGCTTTGCACAGTCAGCAAACCACTTCTGAAAAATTCTATAATTTTGTGCTTTTGGTTTCCCAGCTCCTGTGGGTGAGTGTTTTTCTCCTTGAATAACTACACCAGCTCCTCCCCTATTCACATGCCTTTCTCACTCTGTTTCCCCTGTTTCTTTCCCCTTCTTCTCTGTTTCTTCAGCTACTTTTTCTTTGGTTGCTATTCAAGCTTTCCCTGCTTGTTGCAATTCATCTGCTTCCTCTCATGTCCTATATTCTCTGCCACAAGCATTGATTTTCTCCTCTTCTTTTCCTAAATCCTGGGCCCAGTGAATCCCAAGTTATTCACACACTTGCAGTGAACATGAAACATGAACATTTGACTCTTGAGGTCCTGTGATCTGGACTGGGTGCTAGAGCAAAGCTAAGGTTTTTGGACACATCCATCACTGTGCAAGAAGAGGGATATACAGCCGCCCAGCTCCCTGCAGCCCAGCAACGTATTTGCTTAAAAAGGCACGAACTCTAAGGGAGCTGAAATGGAAGAATAACAGTGACATACAAAGAAAGAAAAATGATTGCTTCCTGTGCAGATTAGTTTCATCCGAGCTTAGACTTCAAAAAGATTTTGTAACTTTTAAACAAAGCAGTTCTCCTAATCACATGTCTAAGATAAAATGATGGTAGCACTTAATCCACTTTAGGCTTTGTTTCATTTAGACACTAACTGGAGGCTGGTTTTGTTATACTTCACTCACTGTACTACTGAAGACATTTAGTGTTACAAGGAAAATATGCTGCAAACCTACGCAGAGTTAGTAGCTTTTTTATATATAATGCATGGCCTGCGGAAATATGATTTTTCTGTAACTTAAATAGAGATAACCTTCTACTGCAAGAAGTTGGTACTGTATAGTCTATAAGGGAATACGTGTTCCTGGCAGTCAAGAGAACCAGCAGTCCCCAAAAGGGAGCACAGTATGTGTTCCGCCACTGTGTAATGGTGTCAACGGTGCATGTCTGGCAGTGATATAGTAAAATCACACAATGATTATAATAATGCATAAAGGCTTAACAGCCAGATTGATGTGAAGAGCTTCTTGTTCAAATGGGAGGAATGAATTATACTGCTAAAGCAGAACAGGAGTGAGAGGCACTGCTGGCTGCAGAAGATGAGCACTTTTAGATTTCCATGAACACAACATTTAATTCAAGGACCAGGGAGAACTGCAGAGCTCTAACTGAACCTGGCTGACAGCTCAGATGCAGGAACCACAGGTGGTCATGCCACCAGAAATAGGGGCCTGCCTCCTCCTCCTCCTCCAGGAGCACACAGGACCACCAAGTGCAGTCTCCTGCTTCTCAGGCAACCCTGTTGGTTGCAATCCTTCTACACACGGATCCTGCTGCATGTTGATACCGGGCAAATTTATTGTTACGCTGCTTTTACTGGGAGGATGTGCTTTCCTGAGTCTTGCTTTTCTGAGTCATAAACCCCAAATTCTATCATCTGCACTAATGTTGTTTGTAACTAGCTTAGATTTCCATTTTATGCCACTTTCCCTTACATAGCTATTTTTCTTCCTCTGGTGTTTACTCTTTCCTGATATATTTCTAGAAATCCTTTGTATTCCTTTTCTCTCCCCTGCTAAGCAGGTTCCGGTCCCTCCTGAAGGATGGTGTCCATCCGTCTGATCATTGTCTGCATCTGCTCCCGTTTCAATTAATCTTTCTTGACAGGGGATGACCAGGAATGTCCGCAACGTTTCAGATGAGATCTCACAGTGTCTTGGAGACCAATATACATAAATTGCTGTCTGCAGTGGAAGTTATTTCCTCTGATACACACTAGGCACATATTTGCTTTTCTCATGGCTGTGTCACAGCAGTGGTTCATGCTCCTCCAACACCACACTAGTATAGTAGGCTTCTCCCCCAGCTGTTCCCATCTGTTGTTTCAGATACAGCAGAAATTATTTTTGATCCCCAAGTGGTGCCCTTTTGATAGTGCCCTTCATATTATTAAATTTCATCCCATTTCTATTACTTATTTCTCAAGGTCACCTTTTATTCCTTTGTGATACTCAGATTCTGCATTGTGTTGACCATTACAGATTACTTGTGTCTCTAGCAAATGTCATTGGAAAAATTACATTTTTTTCTGAAGTCCCAAAGGAAAATATTTAATTAGATGAAACCAAGACTGATCTTTGACAAACTCTAACAACATACTTCATCCCAGTAGTTTCCTTTTCAACATAGCCTGGTTTTGCCTTCTCTTTGTGAAACTCTGGTATGATTTTTAATTTCATTTCTATCCTCTACCTTCCTCAGTTATATTAACCATTTCTCATTTGTCAGTGTATCAAAATATCAGCTGACACTCAGTAGGATTAAATCTATTGTACTTCTTTTTCAGGGGAAATAGAGTCTTCTGTCAGTCAGGGATAATTAAACTTTTTAAACCCATGTGCCTTTTATCCCATTCAGCAATTATTTTCATGTCTTTAACTATTCTTTCTTTTTCAGTTATGCTTGTTCTTTAAAGCCTGAAGTCAGGGTACTGGTCCTGGCCCAGAACACTATTTTTTCCTTCCTGAAACAGAGGCATCATATTTGCTATTCTCTACTCATAATTGCACCATTTTTACCTTGCTACCAAAACTGCGGCTACCGAAACTGTGGTTGCATGTAACTATTTCTTCTAGAATTTAGGAGATAGAAGACCATTATTATATTACCTGAAGTTTTGCTTACACCTCAAATGCAATAATTTCCTTCAGTTGCCTTGCTTGTTTACATGCTTTATTTGATTTTTCTTATTGTAAACTAAGACAAAGTATGAATTGAATCTTTCAGATATTTAGTCCTTGCTCCGTTGTCATTGCGCTTCTTTCCCTTGTTTTTTTTTCTTTATTATACTGCTGAAAAAATATTTTATTTTAATTTCTAAATTAAATAATCTAAATCTATTCTGATTGGCTTATTCTGACTTTATATCTGCACATCCTGATGTACAAAACATAGTTTTATTTGCTCATAAGAATTTGTTTGTACTCTTTAAGGACTATTCCTAATGTCTTCTTTGAGAGGATACTCAGCCAATTAGGTCTGGAGTGCTTCTCTGTAAGTTTGTCTCTCTCTCTCAGTAGTTTTTGCATCTTTGACTTAAAGTACCAAGATTACTCCTCATTTGGTTTTCTGAGTTTTTCAGCTCAGCCAACTTCACTGTTTTTCTTTTTTTACCAAAGCTCATATTTTAGGATTTGTAATTTTTGTTTATGGACCTATCTTTGGCAGTCTTTCCAGAAAATATAGACTTTCATTATTATTGCTAAAGTTATATTTTATAATCAGGCATTCTGTAATTTCCTCTCACTTACTGAGGTCAAGTCTAAAGCAGTATTGCTTTTGTTTGTTTAATAACTTTTTGAAACCATCTTCTGGCTATTATATCCAGGAACATCTAAGCTCCAGTAGAGTTTTTCTTCAAACTGAACTTGGAAAGTTAAAGTACGTTCACATGATTGCATCCGTTTGAGTCACTACTTCCTAAACATTTAGGTTCTGCTAGGATGGGCTAGGATGTTCCTGGCCCTGGGTTTAGAAAGTTAGAAACACAAAACAAAACATTATTTTGGGGGTAGGGGAGTATTTTATGTATTCTGCCAAATCTTGGACTAGCTGACTTATTGCCATACATAGCATCATTTGGTTCTACTGAGTTAACAACAATAAAGGTGTACTTTTACCCCTCACTCTATGAACAAGCCTGTAACACTCTTTGCTGATGCATCCAGGGATGCTCTGGAACTTGCTAGTGAAAGGTGAAGTTCATACTAAGGGCAAGTCCAAGCTTTTGTCATTTATGTAGACAACAGGATTCTGAATCAAGTAAAATCTGGAGATTTATATCCCACACTCTTCAGAAATTTACTATTTCAAAGATAGCAGGAAGCTGTGATCTTAAATTTAAGTTGGCTTTCAGGGAACACACCGGCATCTATCAGAGCAGTGAATGGAAGACTATATTCTACATCTGATATGCATGGTTTGGTATCTTGAAATACCTAAATGCCTTTAAATCCATCAGTGATGTTCCAGAATTTTATCCATAACATTTTAGCGTTACACTGATGTATAATGGCATGATACAATAATCACCTCTTTTCTTGGAAAACTAGAGTAATTTTTACATTTCCTTTGCTCTTGGACATCTTCGTTACGGTAATCCGTCTATCTAATCCAAACAAAGTGACAGTCATGGTATTTCTGCATAACATCTTCCAAAAGACCATAGATGTTCCTCTTCTGGATCATTGTTTTGGTACTGGGAGCTTGGCTGCTGCTCCAACTAATTAAAAAATGCATGCTTCCTTGTTGGTGTATGTTAAAGGTTCACCAAAGGCTTTTCAAGTGAGCTGTACTCTCCGAAATGGAGATTAAATGTTCCAGGGAATTCCATTTTGCTTTGGAGCAGCTGAAGCAGATGATCACCTCATCCCTACATGTACACACTGGAACCCAGCAGACCTCATCTTTGTGGGGGCAGATGCCTCTAACTCTGCAGTTAAGGCTGTGCTATCAAAGCATAGGATGGCCTGGTCCTTGTTCTCCTCAGTGTTTAGCTTTCTGTAACTTACTTATCAGCCAAGTAATCAAAACAGCAAGACAGACACCCAGTAAAGGGCAAATGCAATTTATACTGTTCTGAGACCTCCCAGTTACAACGGTGAAAAAATGTGCAATTTATAGAGGTTGTTCCGCTGGAATTATCTTAGTAAGATAGTTCCAGTAAAAACCCTGGTACAGATCTGCCCTACCTTGACAGACAAAAATAGCTACCTTGGATTTAAATTAAGACTTGAAGGCTGCTCTGTCATAAAAAGGTGAGATTTCATCCTGGAGATACAAATTGGGTTGGAAATGCTAGAACATGGATAATTTCTGGTGGCCAGACATATGAACCCAAGATCTGAATATCTGTCAGCTCATGTAGTACTTCGGATCACACCAACCCACGGAGGCCCACAGCCTGTCATTCTTTCCAGATGTCAGTGACCCTGCCTTCAGAAATCATCTCTGAGCTGTAAGCCAGGCAAGATATCCAAGTGCTCCTCAGAAGCAGACTCAGCCATAGGCTTAGGGCTTGTAGGTGTTGGTGACTGCTCCTAATCAGCCTGTTTACCCTGCTCCCAACCCTCCTTGCTTTTTAGGTTTCCTGACATTTTTGTAACTCCAGACTGCACCCCTGCATTCCGATTAGATGCACCATGCTCAAGGGTCATTGATGTTTTGAATCATGACCTGGCCCTCAACCATGGGTCTGCCTTGTCCCCGCTTCCACCCTGGCTTTGGTCCCAGTCTGTTTTGATGCAAACCCTACTGTCTACTTCCATTACTTCTGCTTTCCTCCAGTTTCAGCTGGTCCACCCCACAACCTTGGTAATACATATCAGTTGCAACATATTTGCCTGTTCTTTCATGTCACCACCTTCATAAGGCATAGTGGTACACCCTGAGAAAGTGATGCCACTGGCAGGTTGATTATAGTCATTCTGCTGTGAGCATCATACAATGACAAAAAATGGCATGTGTAGCAGTGGCATAGTGAACAGCATGATGACAGAGAACTGCTTTGTCTCCCATACATGTTAGTTTTTACAGGGATGTTTCTTGTGGAAGTGTTTTATGGAAACACTTCTTTGTTAAGACTAGCTCCAGGTAACATTGCCACATGCAAATCTGTGCAGCTGAAGTGCATCTTCAGGACATATCTGAGTTCTACCTTATTTTATTCCTCCTGTCCTGTACTCTGGTGGCACCCTTCGATACCTCTTTTGGAGAGGGAAGCCCTGTTTTATACTATAGTGTGAGAAAGTGGGACCCCAGAGTAGGTGGGTAGCAAGAACTCGATTTTCAGGCAAATCTTTTGGGCAGTTGCAGTGGTGACCGTGGGCAATTTCTCAAGAGAAGCCATAGGTCTTACTGTGGGAATTTAAAACTCTCTGGACCATGATAAAACACCGGTATGCAGTGCGGCAGAAAACTAGCAGAGTTTGTTTAAGACTCTCAGTGATGTGAAAACTACTGACACTGTTTGAATAGCACAGGCCTGTCTGAGGGGCCGAGAGGCTTCCTAGCAGCAAATTAAAACACTGCAAAAGGAAATGAATGTGCTTTGTGCATATGAGGAATGCACATCAAAGGCAGACTGAGGCTGGGTGATAGCCCCTTGCAAATCAGACAGGCTCTGGAGATTGCTATTATCAATAATATTTAAATGTTCAGGGTATCTTTCACTCCAAATATTCTGGGAAAGTGGCTGTCGTCACAGCTCTGCTGTGATAACGCCTCCCTGAGCCCCTGGGAAAACAGCTCTTTCCACATCCCTGCAAACTGAACATCGTTTACATGGCACCCGCTGAGTCACTTGGCGTCTCGGTGGCTCTGGACAAGCTCCCTCCCTCCCCAGCATCAATGGTTTCCCAGGCAGGGCTCCCTGGCTGCTCCAGCGTGCTCTGCTGGGGTGGCTACCCCACCTTGGGCCACTGCCCTACCACTTTTGCTCATTGCTGCTTATGTCATGCATTTGCTTAGTCTGTACAGAGTTGTCTTTGTTGGCAGAGATGGGTGCATCATCCACGCAAACAGCAGGAAAGGAGCAGCTTGGTGGCTTCAGCCCTGCAGGTGAGTAGGAGGCAGGGTCTGCCTGAGCCAGAAGCGTTGCAGCAGTGCTGGCACAAGCAAGCCAGCAGCCCAGCAAGGGCTCTCCAGGGGACGCCCACAGCCCCACGCAGGTGATGAAATTCCACAAGTTGACTTAAAAGACATTTATCAGCAGGTCTGACTTTTTCAGATGACGCATACACTTAGCAGAGAAGACATCTGCTTTTGTAACTACAGCTTACAGCTTTTAGGAGCTAAGCCTTAAAAAAATGAGACATGGGCTGATGCCTGCAAAGCAAGTAAGTGACCAATGCAGAGGAGATGCAGGGAGGGGACATTGTAACATATCCTAACTCGGGGGCATTCAGAGACCTGCTGTCCCGAGGGTCACCCTCTCCTGCACCATCACAGAGCTCTGGAAAAGTAAGAGACATTAGCAGGTAATGAACCTGCAAGCCCAGCATCCGGGATCCTCATAAAATACAAGATATTCATTATTAAATGACTTGTTAGTACAAAATGGGTTACTAATGCTTGAACTCACGTAGACAGAAGCATGAGCAAACACAGTCACTGCCTCGGGCTTCCCATGTGTTCTCATTTCCTTCTTATCTTAACTAATTAGGCTTCATTCAGCTTTCTTTTGTCCTAGGTCCCCTGATGTAAGCATGTAGGAAGACACCCTGTCTCTTATTCATTCACCCTGTCTGCTAGCCCACACTGACGGCTTGACTTACACAGAAATAACAAACCACTCTTAGCTGTGCCTTGCTTGAAAGAAGTGCACTGTGCATCATGGAAAAAAACCCACTTGATGACTGGGACATAAGACAATAAATGTAAGGCAATAAAAATTAGACTTAGCAAAATGCATTGCAGGTAAAATCAATAAGGAAAAGCTAAGAATATTTCCTGGGAAAATGGAAAAATTTTCATAAGAGCAGATTTTAACATCAGCAGAGTTATCCAAAGAGCAAGAAAAAGATCTGTAGCCTTTCAGATGTTGGTCAAAACCAGCCACCTTCTCAGCCAGGTCTGGCAGCAGCAGCCACCAGCAAAAGGAGCTCAAGAGGGTGGCAGCTGGAAATCCCCCAGCTTCTGAAGCCACTGGCACTTGCTGCCTCTAACCCTTCTGCAGCCACCAGACCCAGAAGGATGTATGTGCATCCTGAAGTTCAGTGACTTCCTTCCAGGTGGGAAAGACAGTCGTAGTTCAGAGGAGCTGCACAGCCTTCAGGCATGGCCAATTATGCAGGTCTTCAAATGGGGCTCAGAGTATGCTTCTGCTCTCATTTTTTTGGCATCTCTTGTTTGGTGCTGCCTTCTTGTTCCTTCTGCCCTCTGATGCTCTCCCACCATCAC
>VZTL01049824.1:21039-33632 GCA_013400535.1 Scopus umbretta | reverse complement strand
GGCGAAGCTGGGCCCCCGGGGCGAAGCTGGGCCCCCGCCTCTGACGCGCTTTCTCCTGTAGGTACTGCCACGTGAACGTGCCAGACGAGTTGCTGCGGGACCTGCTTCCAGGACCTGTGACCCTGGTCTTGAAACGTTCGGAAGAACTCAATAAAGACTTGAATCCTTTCACGTCGGTAGGTCTTTGCCGCAGGATGCACCCCTCTGGTTTTGAGGGGCAGTACGCTGTTTCCGTGCTTCTTTAGTAGCTTGTATTCTTAGACGCGTGTTTAGCAGTGATTGGCGTTTTCCCGAAGCTGGTCCCTGTGCTGCCGTGCTCCCGGTGACTCGTTTGAACGCGGCCTAACCCGCCGTTAGGGGCTGACTGATGAAGGCGCATCTCGTTATTCCTAGTTCAGCGGGCGTTGGTCTATCGATTCGCTAGAGTATTTCGAGTCGGCTTTCGGCAGCGCGCGATGGGAAGCGGTCACTGCGTGTAAAACCATGCTCTCTTCTTCCTTGTAGCTTGTTGGCGTTCGTATTCCAAACCACCCTTTTATTAGGGAGTTGGCACGAGCTTGCTCTGGACCGTTGGCTTTAACAAGTGCTAACATCAGCTGCCAGGCGAGCACGCTGACTGTTTCGGTAAGGCTGGTTTTGCTGCTGAGTGACGCTGTGTCAGAGCCCCAGGCTCTCCCGGGTGGAAGGCAGCTTTAGCGATAAACCAAGGATTTCTCTGCTGTTTGTTTTTTTTCTTAAATGATAATCTCTAGTTCGAACAGCCTGTGGATATGTGGTGTGGGGTAGCTGCCTTGCTGTGATCCTCATCTGAAAAAGCAAGGAGGGCAGAGCTGAAAAGTAATATTTAAAGGCTTATGCGCAGCTTTTGAAGTGGGTCCCAAATCTGAAAGATGGAAATTGCTGTAGGAGGGATGGCTGTGGAATGAGACTGCTGCTGTCTGTACAGCTCCTTGCAGCCTGGTAACCAACTGTCCCTCAAGGAGATGTCTTTCTGCAAAGCTTGTGACCCTGGTGATGGTATAGCTGGGCACAGCACCAGGCAGACACCCTGTCCTTGCCCCCAAATGTCTTGATAGGCTTCTAGCTTTTTTTGGTGCGCTCCTTAATAAACAGTGGTGTAGCTAAGAAGCCTTCAGCCAGAGAATCCTGCATGTCTGAGATAAATCTGTTCTCAGAAATCAAACAGGGATGTGTTCATGACAGAAAAGGAGTGAGTTGACCTGACAGGGGAATGGGAGAGACTACCTCCCCTGACACCAGAATGTCCGGTAGTGTCTGTTAAAACCCGATCACAAACCATCTTCAGGACTGTTAGCCACATCTCTTTTTTTTTTTCAGGAATTCCAAGATCTGTGGCCTCAGTTGTCCTTGATCATCGATGGGGGCCCAATAGGGGACGTCCAGAGCCCGGAGTGTCGTCTGGGGTCGACTGTGGTTGACTTGTCTGTGTCAGGGAAATTCACCATCATTCGTCCTGGCTGGTGAGCGCTCTTTGCTGAATACAGCTGTAGTGTTTTCTTTATTTTAAATGAAACGAAGCTTTCGAGTCAGGGTGGGTTGTGTTTTGCTTCTTTTCCCGTAGCAGTTGAACCGTCACGTTGATGTTGTTTAGCTCAATTACCAGCTCGCTCAGAAATCCTGAAAGAGCGCTCCAGATTTTGAGCCCAGGAGAGCCCTTGCTGGAAGCTTCCCTGTGAAACACTGTAGTTCCTGGAGTTCACGTTCTCCTGGATTCAAAACGCAGTACCGCGTCTAGCTGATTACTCTTTCCCAGAAAATGCGGTTTAATCCTTAAAAACTCTTTTTCTGACAGTTCTGTTTCACCCCACAGTGCACTGACACCTACCGTTGAAATCCTGAGGCAGAAGTATGGCTTGATACCGGAATCATCTGAAGACTTCGGACTCTGAGGAGGCTCTGCAGAGCTGGTAAAGCTGGGCACCGTGTGCCTGCGCATTCAGGAAATGGGTGTTCCTGGCCTTGTTTAATAAGGTCGATGGGTTATATCAAGGTTAATAAACAAGTTATTATAAAAAAAACCCCAAAAGATAAAAAACAGAGCAACAGCTGATGGGTATCTGTTAATTAGTGTCACATCTGCTATACTCTGCGAAACCAACCCAAACATTTATGCTGACCTCTTTGTGCTTCTGTACCATTCCTAAATACCTGTCTGTTTTATTAACAAGATTAGGCGTTTGAAATACAATAGTTTGAATGTTAGACTATTCTCAGGGTGGGATGATGAAGATAGCATCTGATCCACCCTCCCCTTAACGCTTATTCCATGTGTTTGCTTATTGTATCTGCGCAGAAAAAAAAGCAAAGACGGAAAAGAGGTTTTTCCAGCTTTCATGATGTTATAGCTATGGTGGTGTTCTCTGTTTTCCTCTGTTCTAAATGTAATCAAAACCTTATACTGAGATGAAACTGTAAGTGCTTTTGAAAATTACCGGTATTCAAATGGTCCCTGTCTAGACAAGAGCTGCTCAGAAAGACCTGACTTCCTCCTAATACAGAGAATGAAAACAAGCTCTTAGCGTGCTGATCTTCATTTTTTAAAATGTGGACTTCCCTCTCTTTGATTCTGGTCTGAAAACAGTGCTAAACTGAAGTAAATAGGGAGTGGATGAAAGTTTCCTCTGGTATTTATTCTTCATTGAAAAGTAAAGTTTATGGAGCTGCTATTTAAAAGCTGGTAAGCAACTTGCATCATTCTGCTATAAATGCTTATTTTTAGACATTGTGGTCCATCGCTCTTGACAGACTTAGGTGCTTAGCAAGGACGCGTATGGCGTCAGCGTGTTTAGAACCTCGTTTCACATCCAGAGCTGCCACTTCTCATTTTATTGAGACAGACAAGTACAAATAAATTGGATGGCTAATTGAGAAGGGTCCAAGCCCACCTGCGGGTCAGCTCCAGGTACGTGCTCAGCTGCCGAGGAAGGTAGTCCAGATAAACGCGTGTCAGCGTCTTCTTGGGAATGGCTTTCTCGATCTGGGCGCCTTCGTGCCACTCGTTGAAGGATGACATGGAGACGGCCTCTGGCCTGACCACGAGAGCAGCCGGCAGAGCTGTTCTGTAGTGCTTCCCCTTGGCTCTGTTCCGAGTGTTGTGGTTGTTCCAGGGGCGAATGCTGGTGTCGTCGTAGCCTGGGCCAATGCTGGGGATGAACGTCGGGGTTGTCGGAGTCGCAGAAAGTTTTGCTTGCTTTCCAGTTCTGGTGGGATGAGCCACAAGAGTAAAGCGTTGGACGCAAAGTACGCGTACATGCCATCGTACCCCGGGGAGAGGGTATGGCGCGTGTGTCCCTCCTCCACCAGCAGCGCTCCGAACCCAGCGTCCTGAGCGCTGTTGCGGGGGGAGCGGGAGCCTGGTGCCCTGAGAAGGTTGGCCCGCGATTCAGCTGGTGTCAGGTAGGAATCGTAGATACAAAACAGCGGGAGAGTCTTGCCGGTGCTGGCCTTGTGCTGAAAAAAAACCTGTGTGTGATCTGTATCTAGAGGAGAGCGCAAAGCTTTTGGAGAGGCTGGGGTGATAAGCCCTCGGCAGGCATTTCCATTATAAGGCCAGCGTGGTGTGAGACTTGGTTTGCTGTAGGGGCCTGCTTTCCCAGAGCCTTTATCTCCGTCTTCGTGGGAGCGCCTGGGCCTTTTTGGAAAGCTCCTTTCCTTTTTGAAAGAAAGGGGAGAGCGGGGAGAGGGGCTGGGTGCGGGGGGGTGCTGGCGGGGGTCCCGCACCGCCTGCCCTCCCTCACCCTCACCGGGGGCGGCCCGGTCTCCGGGGGGTCTCCCGGTGCGGGTGGCCGATGCTCCTGGCAAGAGCGGCCCGTAGCTCGGACCGGCTGCGGCCCTGGCCAGGCGGGGAGAGGGCAGAGACGCCCGATGGTGGGAAGGGCAGGGGCTGCTGTCTGCACTTGGTGCCCGACCCTCGAAACGAGTGGTCGATGAAGGAGTAAACTTACTCGAGGAAAGGAAAACACGCTCCAGCAAACACTGAAATGTGCCTATCCGAGCTGCTAAAGGAAATAACATTTTAATTGGGTGAAGCTGTTACGCGCAAATGTTACGGGCAATAAAGCTCCTGCTAAATGGAAACCCGGTAATGAGGTGAACCTGTCGAGGGAACAAATTGCCTGCAAATCAGAAGCAGGCTTCCGAGGTGCCCCGGCGGCTCTGGGGCTTCCATTGTTTCGCTTGGCTGGAGTTCATGCCGCCCCACAGCGCTGGAGCCTTCTGGCGGCGGTTCCTCATGGCAGCCACCCATGCAGAGTCGTGGTCCGCAGGAGGAGTGCGGGTAAGCGTTAGCGAGCTGTAGGAACAGCTAGAAGTTTGGCTTTCAGAGCTTTCTCTGTTTTTTGGCTGAGTTAGATGTGTGCAAGAGCTAACTGTGGGCTGGGTGCCAGGTTGGCAGCAGTGGTTCTGGTAGGACATCAGTGGAAACGGGTGTGGGGAGAGCGTCCCGGTGCTGGCTGGTGTGCTGGGACTCCAGCGAGGAAAGTGCCTGGCCGGTCCTGGTGTGATCCTGTATTGCCTTGGGTACGTTTTGGCCTCTCAAATCCCTGCAACTAGCGCCACCTGAGTTTGCCAAAGAGATCTGGCAAACTTCCCCCTGCTGTTGTACATGTACACCAGCCCTCCTCCAGGGGTGATGCCCGCTCCTCTCTTCCTGGGGGTAGCAGCGTCCTGTCTGAAGCGGCTGTTTCAAGTCCTAGTCCCGGCTGTGTTTCATGCCTCACCGCATGGGGATGCTACAGGCAGCACAGGGCCAGTTTTGAAAGAGCAGCAAGGAACATCCCCCTGCTCAGCTGAGCAGTTATTTGTAAAACAGGGAATCTCCTCTTTGTCCTCTGTCTCATCCGGGCACAGGGCACAAGCGCTGCTGGAGCCCGAGCTATGCACGCATGGGACTAGCTGTAGGAATACTTTGTCTCTGTGTATAAATACCATACAAATGCTGTACTCGGAGGAGTGGAGAGAGGCATCCAACTCTTCTCCGATTTCTGGATCTATTTGGTCAGCACACAGATGCAGCTATACCTTCCTAAGGAAGCTGCTGGCCCTGATTGCAGGGGGAGATCAGAAACCACGGTGCAAATGTACTGGAGTGGCTCAGAGAGTATAAGGCAAGCAAAAAGCCTCTCCTGCTTCCCCCATTTATTTTTCAAATCTCTTCGAGACCAGGGTGATCATATCGGAGCCCCGATTCACGCTTAGGGGTGATGCTGCTGTGTGTTTAATCATCAGCTCACATCTGCTTGGGCCTCTTCGGGGACTCGGTGAGCTTCATTCCCCCCACGTGCCTCTCACTTGCTGTCACCCGCTGGAGACGAGGACACTTTTTAATCTCATTTTGCGGCTGCCAGTTGTGGGTCCAGCGAGTGCTGTGCTGAGCCAGCCAGCTCAGGAAGCTAGCGGTGCTGTGTTCATGGCCTATTTCCGAGCCATTTCTTTCATTCGCTTCTGCAGAGGATGCTGCTCTTTGTGACCTCCCGGTTGGCAGACCCTCATGCCTGAGCACGCTAAAGCCACCAAGAACCCGCTGCGCGGCAGGAGGCAGTGGGGCTAAATATGACTGCTTTCTGATGGACGGTTTTAAATCGCTCTATTCAGCCCATCATCCCACAAGTAGCTGCTGTCATTTTCTTTCAAATAGCTACCTTTAGGCTACTTGGGGAGGTCAGGCTGCAGAGGCTGGATGCTCCAGGGAGGTGGGAAGGGCTTTCTCTTTCTGTATCTGGTGCCAAGGACAAGGGTACCGGATGGAAATCTGCAGACGAGTGAATTTGCTGTCACTTTTCCATCTGAGTGCAATGCCTCCAGAAACTGTCTTTGAAGTTTGATTTATGAACTGGCAGATGAAGGAGCTGAAGGCAGGGCAGAACCATCTAAATAAAAATTATTTGGAAGCAATGAACAAGGGGCGTGTGGTGTACGAGCCGGGGTCCTCAGGTCCAACAGCCGCATCTACCCAGGTAAAACGGTGGCGTGGCTCAGTCCGGGTCTCCACGCTGCCTGTGTGCTTTGCGTTCCAGCGGTATCGCAAGGATCAGGTTTTACTGGAGTTCCAGCCCTGAGCCCGCCCAACTCAACCGCCCTGCAGAAGGCCCAGAAACACAGGCTCCCAAAAGTTACTGCGCCGGGGCGCTCTTCCCCACTACATCGCTGGAGGTGACACTTGTCCCTAACGACTCTCCCGCTGGCTTCCCCCATGCCGCTGTCCGTACAGGTTTGTTCTCCGAGCAGCCCGGTGAGCCAAGCTGGACTTCATCCAGCCTTTTGCTTCTAGGGTGACCGAGCTGCTGGAGCCGTGTCTCCTACCACTAGATAGTGCTAGGCCACCGCAGGGAGCGTGGAGCTGGCGGCCGTACCGGCTGACGGTGCGCACCGTTGCGTAAAAGCATTAATAAGCGCGTGGGGCCGTGCTGACGTGGGCTTGGCGTGGCACGGGTGGTGGCTTGTGTGCCGAGCCGCCCGCCGCAGGTGAGCGACTGCTGGGGAGGGCAGAACGCAGTGCTGCTCTCCTGCCGGTGCCTGGTCCTTGCAAAGCACACGCTGGGATGATTTTTCCCAGTTCCTGAGTGCCGTGGAGTGGTTATGTATCTTTATTGCTCATGAGCAGCTGTCTCAGTCGCTGCTAATGGACTGTAATACACACAGAGCTGACCCCAAAATGATGTCTTCACAGAAATTGCCTGTCTGTGCAGCTTCTGCTGTAAAAGCCCAGAAGCACCAGGCTGGGTGAGTGACTGTCATCTGCGAGGTGTGTGCGTGAGGGGTCTCTGGGTGCTTCCCCTTCTCTGAGCCTTTGCTCTTGCCTTCTCTTTCCAAATCCGATGTCCTGCAGGATAGAGGGAAAGAAAAGAGGGATCACATCCCTTTAGCCTGCCTGCGCAGGACCCTCTCCCCTCCACGACTGTCCCCGCAGTGCTGATGGGCGCTGCTCTGAGCAGAGGGCACGGCTTGGTGCAGGGGACAGAGCGGGGCACAGCGGGTCCCTCCGGGGGCCCTGGCAGGCGGCGAGCGCGGGCGGTCTGCTCTCCCAGGCCCCGCTTCGCACCGGCGCTGAACAGAGCCCGAACCGGCTGCCCCGATGCCTGGCTTTCCCCGCCACTGCGGCGCGGATGTAAAAGCTGTTTGGGGGCTTCACTGTAACATCTCGCCGTAGCAAGCGATTGCCCTACCGATTCTGCTCCCTCTGTATTTGCATGGTGAGCTTGCCCCCCCGTCTCGTTCCTCAGCTCATCAGCTATTCATTGATCTTTGCCGGGCTCCTCCAGCACTCATTCATCACTCTCGTGCCCGCCATCCACTTCCCAAATGTTTCGTGGTCTCCCGGTGATGCATTTCCCCATTCAGACAAGCCGTGCATTTCCCTGTTCGCAGGCGCGGCGCTGCCCTGCGTGGATGGAGCCAGCCGAGCCGCGGCGACGCCGGGCGAGTGGTGCAGCCGCCGGGGCCTCCCGGGAGCTGCTTCCCCGGCTGCTGGGTCTCTGCTGCAGGAGGTCATCCCTCCCCTTGGGGACTTCAGAGCGCGCGGGTGGAGGAGATGCCCTCACGTCCAGGAAGGACTGTTCTCCCGTAGCTGGGTGGGGGGCGATGGTCTCGGAGAAGGTGAGGCAAAGCCCTGAGGCAGAGCAGCCTTGCTTGAAAGGGTCTGGCTTTGTGGTCTGCTCTGGGGCACCCGAAGCCTTGTCTCTCTGCCACAGCCTGGCAAGTCCTTTGCAAGCAGCCTCGGTGGGCAGAAAACCGGGGAAACATAGCGGCATCTCAGCCGGTGCCTCTGCTTCTGGCTCATTCCACGCGTCTGGCGTTCAGTGTCCCTGCGAGCGACGGCTTTATTGGTGCCGCCAGCATCAAGAGGATGAGCCACGCATCGGGCACGGGTGAAATGGCCGGTGTCCTTGTTCCCATGCAGGAAATGCAGGCGCTATAAATTACTTCTTTCCTCTGGCTTCTGGGTGTCTGCAGGCGGCTGTAGCTGTCAGGGTGATGTACTCAGCACCAGCTCAAGTGACCAGCCTTTGTGTCAGCACTCGGGCGCTGTCAGCACCTCTGGAACGCACCAGCATGGAGCAAACCTAGGCTTTGTTGCTTATTCAGGTGTTCTCGGTACTTTGCAAAACGGGGACCCTGCTGCTGTGCTGAATGACTTTGTGCAAAGACTCAGTGCCAGGAGCTGCGTGTGCAGCGGGGAGGGGGACGCAGCATCAGGACTGGCGGCGATGGTGAGCGTCCAGGACGCTGCAAGCTGTCTGCTGAGCTGCACTGTGAAAATCCACTCATCACCAGTTAGGACGTACCGATTAGCCAAACAGCTTCTGCTGGAGTGGAGAGAGAGGCCTTTTTAGATCTTGTAGGTGGAACTATAAACACTTTCATGAGCCAATTCACAGGAGCAGTACGGATCAGGGTGACTCCTGTGTTTGCAACCTTTGTTGAAATCACATTGGCATGAGCACTCGGAGCAGGAAATACATGGTTTGCATTTTAATTAGCGCTTGCCCTCCAAATAAAAATGTATCTTTAGAACCTCATTAGCAGAGCCAGTTCAAACTCATATAGCGATGATTCAAATGAGCAACAACAGACCAGGCAGGCTTGGTCCACGTTGAAATCAGAGGTGAAGCTGCTGAGCGTCTGACCCTTTCCATCCCTGTTGAAGCCATTGGGGAAAAATATTGTCAGGGGTTTGTGTTTGGAAGCCTTGGCCGAGTAATCGGGTCGGTCTGATGTCAGGCAGTTGCTGGGTAACTCTTGCTTCTCACTGTGTGATCTTATCTACTGATGTTTACTGAGTCCTTCCCGTGTCCACAATGTCATTCTCGCTGCTGCAGTTGGTGGCTAAAAGCCTGTGGCTTTTCATACCCTTTAGTATTTTGTGCAGCTGTTACATGGTTGTGCTGAGAAGTTTTCACAGCTGCTGTAGTTGGAGCACCCTTTATTGTGGACTTTCGGTTATTGTTTGGAGTACTGTAGGAAGCAGGACATAAATTAGAGCAGCCCAGGAATAACTCTTGTTACAGGAAGGTGCCTCAGAGAATGTATTTAGTCGCTTGAACATTTTTTACGCGTTTTTGGCCATCTCTAGCTATAAGTGACACTAGATTTATTCCTTGTCCTTCCTCCAGCTCTGCAGGTCTGAGTGAGCAGGTGTGGCTGCACGGTCCGCCAGGCACGGATACGCCTCCAGTCACGTCTTCGATGGGGCAGTCGGGAAGTCTTTCCCAAACTGCCCCGTGCCTGCGCAGGGGTGAGGTGCTGTCCCTGGGGAGACGCTCACAAATACCACCCCTGCGTCCGAGGGCTCTTTGCCTCTCGTGCCACTGATGCCGTTGACGGCAAAGCAGGTAAATCCTGCTTCGGCGCGTGCAGCGATGTGCCTGCAAGGCGGGCGCATCCTCCTTGTTGCAGAGTGGCACAGGAAGCCACCGAAGCACCATTCCTTGCTGCGAAAAGCAGTCCGTCCGTCCCCCAAGATCCTGCTCTCCAAGGCATCTGCTAGCCCCAGCCGGGGAGAGGGTTTTCTCCACGACTGCAAACTGAGGTCTGCAATGCTGCTTCTAAATGCCCTCATTCTGCTTCACAATATAGAGCAAAGAAAACCAGGCTTGGGCTAATTAAGCTGGAAACATAACATTGCAATTTGTAGCTGATTAAATCTTTCAAACAATGTTTATGTTAATCTCCTTCTGATGTATTTTCTTATAATGCCTCGACTAGGAGATAGTCCAGTGCATGGGGAAATGCTTCCAGATGGAGCACAGTCCGCCTTGCCAGATGCTTGAAGCTCAGAGCGAGGATTTTTCACTCGCTGTGGTTACAGCCGGGAGAGATGATCTTGTCCATCTAGGCCATTTTTGTACATAGAGCGGGGTGCTGAGCTGCAGTTCTTGGTTTTGCTGCGGGAATGAGTCCGCCTGTAGCAGGAGAGGGCTGTGGAACAGCGCGTGGGAAGGGGCATCCACAGGACGGCCGGTTCTCGGCTGGGGCTGTTCTGCCTCTCTTAGGCGCGCCTTGCGTCTCTGAGCCAGGGCTTTGCTGTCTCTAGAGGATGCTGACGTAAAACGCTCCATGGAGTTTATCCCCAGAGATTATAGGGGCCTATTGCAAAAATCCAGTTTCCTTTTATGCGCTGTATATGCATATCCATTTATACTGTCCTCCAGCCCTTCTTCTAGCTCCGGAGTTGGCAGGGTGCCTGGCAAATTTCCACAGGATGCTGATTTAAGGAATTAGTCTGTAGAAGCGTAGACGATGGAGACAGAAGGGACCTTGACACCATCTGGAGAGTCCGCTTCCCCAGACAGCATCCCTTCTCCCAAGTCACTCCAGACACATTTGTCAATTTGCTCTCAGCTCCCTTTTCTGGAGGAAATTCCACCTGGCTGCTGCTCATGTTCTTCCTATTTTCCAGTTCCTTAAAAGCGTATTTATTGGGACTGGAATTTTTCAGGGGCTTAAAGGTAATGTGGTCTGTGTGTGCCCATCTTTTCTCTTTTTTTCCTCCCTTTTTCAAAAAAGCTGTGATTTACCCTTTCTGGTCTTTTCACCTTGGAGATGGCTGCAGGGTGAGTCCCCGGGAAGAGGGATGTGGGCAGCGCAGGTCGAGGCGGGGACGTGCCGGGGGACTGGGGTGCCCTGGGGTGCCACCGCTGCCGGAGCCAAGTGCTGGAGCGATGAACAGCCCGTGCTTGCAGGGAGGATAGCTCCAGAGGTCAAGGGGTTTTCACTGCGGAATTGTTAAATTAACTATTCATTTAATTATATTTTGATTAAATTAGATCCTCTTCTTTTTTTTTTTTTTTTTTTTTTTTAATTTCACCAGCAAATGATTCTCTGCATAATTAATGCTGGCTGATTCTGCTAATTCACTTACTGCTGCTGAGGGGACAGAGGTTTCGGTTGTGGCCTGAGCCGCGTGCCGGTTTCCAGGAGCCGGTGCTGCCTGTGCTGCGCCAGGAGCTGCCCCGCAGGGAAGCCACGCTGTGGCCCTGGGGCTCCTCGGGGAGCACCCTTGTCCCTGGGGGTCCCTGGGACAGGGAAAGCACTGGATCGGACCCCTCTTTACAAGGAAGCTATCAATTTTTATTCATGAACCCTTCTCTCCCCTGGGTCTGTGATGATGCTCTCCATTACCTCTGCCCACAAGTAGCTGGGAAGTGGGCTGGCTGCAGCTCCGTCAAGTGCAATTACTTCATTACGCCGTGACGCAAACTGTCATTAGCCACAGCTTGTTTTGGCAAGATTTCCAGGGAAGCGGGAACTCCCGAGCCTGCGGGAGCTTGCTTCCCAACGCGGGCCGTCCACCGCCCGATGTGAGCCACTGCTGCGAGACGTGGGCCGTCCACGCGTCGTGTGCTGTGAAGGTCTCGTGGCACGCGTGCCCCGGGCCCGACAGCAGTAGCCCTCAGGGCTGGCCCTGCTGCAGGCCGAGAGCGTCCGTTCCCGCACGGAGCGGTGGCTGGTGGGGCTGGCCGGCCTGCGTGGCCGTCGTGCCAACCCAGGCGTAGGCAGCCGGAGTGGCGAGGCCACGGTTTCTGGAGACGGGGCTGAAAAATCAAATGCAGTGGTGCTCCCCTGCGCAGGACACGCTGGCCCACAGAGGGGGACCAAGACGGTGGGACTCCACTGCCCTGCAGGGGCCAACCTCTCCCTGCCTCACCAAGGTCCTGGGCAGCTCTTTGAGCCCTTCAGGGGAGGCAAACTGTGTTTAGGAGGACGTGGTGGCCAGCAGCCACACCTGGGGCAATGGGACGGTGCAGGAGCGGCGGTGCCAGGGCTGCCAGCTGCAGCCCCGGGTGCTGGAGCTCCGTGAGAGAAGCGAGGGTATGGCACAGCTTGAACCTGCTTCTTCTTGGGGACGAAACCCAAAGTGTCTCCTGCTTCTCGGGGACGTGCGGGAGCTTGCGGAGCTGTCATTACTGTGGGCTGAGCTGATGAGCTGTCTCCTGGTGAGAAACAAATTTAGTTAACCTTAAATTAGTCAGGAGAATGGGAGACTCTTCTTTGAAACGATGTCATTCAAAGCATTGCACCTGAAATTATCCCCACTAGAAATGCAGCTGGAGATAGTAATTAATTAATTGTGCTCCCATATTAATTCTGCAGCCACTCTGCTCCGGCGTGACTTTGACAAGCTGTGTCAAGCAGCAGTTCTGGGCAGGGAGCCCTGCGATGGGCAGCCTGGTCCCCGTTGGTTTCTGCGTAGCTGACCATCAAAAGATAATTTTCAGGTTTTTCCCCGTGGTGTGTAGTTGTACCCTTTAAATACCCTTCAGACTCTGACAAGCTTCCCGAGGCGTGGAGAGAGCACTTCCCTGCCTCCAGGTGTCTGAAGGGAAAAGAAATGGTGCGTCTATGGGGATTTGGGGTTTTAATCATGAAAGATCATCTTTTAAAAACTGCAGTGTGAGCAGGACAATTGGTTTAATTATTCTGAGCATGTTTGGCTGAAATCCTGTGCCTGTTACAAGATGTCCCTTCCCCTCTCTGCTGGTGGCGTGGGGGCACAGTGCGTTGCTGCGGTCGCTGGGGAGGCAAGTGGTGGGACAAGGACCGTGGTGGGACAGGGACCGTGGTGGGGCAGGGAC
>VZTL01049824.1:0-20842 GCA_013400535.1 Scopus umbretta | reverse complement strand
GGGACAGGGACCGTGGTGGGGCAGGGACCGTGGTGGGGCCAGGACCGTGGCGGGGCAGGGACCATGGTGGGGCCAGGACTGTGGTGGGACAGAGACCGTGGTGGGACAGGAACTGTGGTGGGGCCAGGACCGTGGTGGGACAGGGACTGCTGGCTGCTGGCTGGTCCCCACAGCCCCAGGGCAGAGCGCTGTGGGTCCGTCGGTGGCTGCGGTACCACCCGCAGTGTGGCTGGGCAGTGCCTGGCTGAGGAACGCTGGTTTTGGTTGGCAGGCTGCAATCATCAGTAAAACTAAACGCAGCATCCAGCGTGTTCCCAAGAGGTGATGCCGCTGGCAAGGTGCTGCTGGTGTCGGGAGCCGGCTGGTCCCGCAGCTGGCCAGGCAGCCACCCTGCTCCTGCCTGCACCGCGAAGGCAATGCTGGCCGTGCTGGGCGGCTCGGCGGAGATGAGCATTCGGTGCAGAGACCACGTGTGGCTCCACTTGTGCCTTCCGTGGTTAACGCTTCTGCGAATAACCTCTTAGAAATGATTCCAATTAGGCTAGCACATCTCTTTGTAATCTGGATCCCTGTTGTGCTGTCAGACTCAATTCAAATTTAATTTGCAGAAGGTGTATATTGGGCAGCTTTTTTACTTAGCCCAAAACTGAGAGGAAGATAACATTGATGGGAAAAATAATACAAGTTCATATTCTTCTTACCTTAAGGAAGGAAAAGAGATGCCAGAAAACTTAGCCAAATTTACATTTTAATGGGAAATGTTACGACTGCCTGCTCTGGGAGGCACAAATTGCTTTCCGGATGGGACCCTGACGTTATACCAAAGTGCAGGGAATTAAATCTAGCAGCTTCTGATAAGATGAAAGGGATATCTAGCAATGCAGCCACTGCCACCAGCGAGACGTACGGATGGGGCCAAGGCGCTGCTGGCGGTGGCAGGCTGCCCGTCCCCATCGCACCTCGGGGCCAGGGCAGGAGGGAGGGAGGCTGCTGGGACGGACGGACGGACGGACGGATGCAGCTCCTGGCTCCAGTGGCTGGAGGTGTGGTGCGGGGGGCCGGAGGGCTGGCTGCACAAACCCCCCGTGTGTTTTCAAGCCCTGGGGTAACCCTGCCCTGCTGATGTCCCCCACCCCGTTCGGTGGGTGACGGTGGAGGGAGGGCTGGCTAAGAGCGGTCTGTCCTCGCTCGCTCTGCGGTGCGGCGGAGGCTCCAGCAGCATTGACTCCACTTGCAGAAGTGCCGCTTCAGCCTTTCCCGCTGGCAGCTGCAGCCGGAGCCCTGCCGAGAGCCCGTGTCAGAGGCGGCCGCTCTCTTTGGGTTTCTCTGCCCTCTTGTCTAATTGTTCCTAATCAGAGCAGCTCAAGCCTGCAGACAGGCTCTGGCAGCGTGTGTCTGTGATGCCAGCCTGGTGTCTCAGACCTTCATGCAGGGACAAAAGCTGTGCCCGGGAGAAGATGCTGTTAATTTCTTAGCATCTTAAAGCTCTTTGAAGATGAAAACACGGTGCAGTGCTGCGTAGTCTTCTATCTCTGGCAGTGCCTGTCACCTGCAGCCGCTTTTGGCACCTTCACGAGCACGGCAAAGATTCGCCCCTGCTGGGACCAAGTCCGGGGAGTTGCAGAGCTGAAACTAAGAACGTGTCTTGTGTCTCCTGCAGCTCTGCTGTGCTTGAGCACCGAGCAGCCTCTGGCTGGGGCAGGCAGCTCATCTGCTTTGTCTAGCCCTTGCACTCGCAACAGAAGAGCTTTTCTTAATATCTCTGGGTCCTCCAAGTTCTCCACTGCTGCTGCTGGGATGTTCCAGCTGTCCCCCAGCCTGGTCCCTGCTACCCTCTTTGTGTGCATAGTTGCCCCGTCCTGCTGATAATGGCCCAGCCTGCACCAGGGATGTATTTGGGGGTTTTGCCAGCCTCTCAGCTTGTTTTGCAGATAATTTCTCTGTGCTTGAGGGTAGCTGCTTTAATGCAACACATTGGATTTTTTATATTGGCAGCATGATAGGCAAAGAGTTTTATTGGCATCAGATATTCTTGTTAGTAACAACCAAGGTGTCTGAACAGTTCAACTGACCATTAATAATTCAAGCGGCTCAGCTCACCAACTATTTATTTACTTCCAAAAGTTGCTGGTAATTATTTTTCCTCCTTCTAAACTGGGAGGTTGCAACTGCCAGCGTGGACTGGCAGGGTCTTGCTGCAAGTCTGTGCCCTTGACTCCTCCTGGGAGGAGCACTGGGCTCTGCCAGCCCCGGGAGAGGCAGAGTCGGAGCCCAGAGGAGAGAGGACAGCCCTGGGGCAAAGGGACACAGGCACAGGAACACCCGCAGGCTGGGGTCTTGCACTGAGCAGCAGGAGCAGCCGCAGCCGGTCGGTTGTGCGGGGCTGCGCGCGTCGGAGGGGCTGTGCCCAGTGGCTGGGGGCTGCCCCGGCTGCCTCTCTGGTGGTGCTGCGCTCTGCCCGCGCTCCCTGCGGGCAGGGCTCATCTTGGGGCAGCCTGTGGGCTGCTTGCCACCGGGCAGGCAAACGGCCAGCAAGAAGGAGGCTCAGCTGAAAGGGGTCTCGGAGCCCCTGGAGTGTTCCCGAAACCTCAGGGATAGAAATAAACTAACGCACCCAACACCTGTCTGCCTCGGAGCGGGGGCGAGGGTGCTGCAGCAGGAGGCAGAGCCCCAGGGGGAAGGGGGACACAGCGCAGGGAGAGGCACGGGAGGAAGGGTCTGTGTCCGTACCCCTTGCCAGGCCCGTTCTGCAGGGCCCTGCGTCGCTGAGGCTCTCTCTCACAGCCAGGATCATGCTGAAAAGGTGCCGCTTCCCTCCGGAGCGAAGCTGGCTGCGGCCTCGTCCTTCACTCGCTCCGCCGGGCAGGACCGGGGAGTGCACAGGTAAGGCCGGCGGAGCAGAGCTCGCCCTGTGTGGGAGCTGCCTGCAGTTCCTGGAGTTTGTCCTCTCCCCAGATGGTGCTTTTCCAGTTGTCAGAGCAGTTGTGCACAGTGGAAGGGATGTAAATTCAGAGCGTTGTATAGCAAAGGCATCACTCAAACAAGCAGACAGCGTGCTTATTGGGGATGCTTCCAACCCAATAAGATAAGCAAAAACATCACTGTTAGAGACTCAACCAGAGCAGATGCTCTGGCACCCATGAGGCTGCTTCCCTGGGTGAAGCAGTGTCACTGTCTGGAATCCAAAGCAGTGATAAATCATAGGTGACCTTCAGTAATTTATTACTGCCTTGTGCAAAACACTGCTGTTTCTCCGGGCCAGTTCCTGGGCATCTGCCTGGGATCACAGTAATTCCAATCTTTAGCATCGTAATGGGTTTGTCATGGGTTAGATAATGATAAAAGGCTGGGCATGCAGGGGAATGGCAGATACTGAGCTGCTGGAAGCAAAGCACTGCATGCACCGGTGGCACCTACCACCGGAGTTTGCTGAGGTGGGAAGTGCCGTCCCGGGCTGCTGGCTCTGCAGAGCCAGGCAGGGTCGCTCGGAGGTGCCAGTGGCTCTTCTGTGCTGGGGTGGAGAGAGGTTGTTTCTAACGTTTTCAGATGCCAGGCGTTAGTAGGCTCTGGCCTGCTGCTGCGCTCTCTGTTCATAGCAGTAAGACTAATGCTGTTAGTGGTAAGCGACGGGAGAAGCGCTGAACGCTCCACATTGTTTGCAGCATGGCAGATGTTCCATTAATGATACGGAGCAGCTCAGGGTGAGTGCTGTGGGTTTAGATTTCACAGCGATGTGCTGAACTCCTGCCCAAACGAGGAGCCAAGTTTGGAGGTGGCGGGGACAGGAGTCGTAGAGCTTGTTGGTCGCAGACGTGGGCTGCTGGGGTAAAGCCGTGGGCTGGAGCCACGCACGGGGGCCGCGGTGGAGTGGCCGGTGCTTGGTCCTTCGGAAACCTCGGTGGACACCTATGTGGGTCTAAAATACAGGTTTTGCTGCTTCAGCTTGGACAGTCGGTCTTGCGCTGTTCCCCCCGGCAGCAGGAGCGCTCCGTGCCAAAACGCAGCAAGGGCTCGGGACCCTTCCTGCCGGCGCCGGCACGAGAGAGTGGCCAGCGGTGCTAACGCAGATGCGGTGGCCCGCGGGGTTTGCTCTGGGGCCCCGCCAGGCCTGCAGGCCCTTGTCCTGAATCGCACCCTGCTGGCTCTCGGATGCTGTGCCCCTGTGTCAGCATTTCGGCGTCTAAGAGGACTCTGCCGACACCCTGCGATGCTCAAACCCAGGCCAGGCCCCAGGCGCGGGTGCCTGAGTTTAACCAACTTGCCCTGCGTCCACAAGAATGATGTGGGCTTGGCTGGAGTGGATGTTATTTCCCCCAAAAAAGTCACAGGGAAAGAAAAGACTTTCCAAAAGCAAAAACTTCCCTCGATACTTCAATTGTGAGGCAAAATTTACATTTTGATTTTGGAAATCAATAGCAATTCACAAATAATTCTCCTGTGCTGCTACAGGTCATCCATCAGCTTTGGGGCTCTGCTCGATAGAGGCCATTAGTGGTTTTTGTTTGTTTGTTTGTTCAATATTAGTCGTTTGTTCAGCCGTTCTCCAGGTCTGTATTATAATGACAAATTACGGACTTGTGGGCTTTTTTCCCAAATAGCTTAGAAAATGCAGATGGATGACATCATTACAGGGCCACTGAGCCAGGACACACCACCAGCAGCAGCTGTGAACATCTGGGATGAAATGGTGCTGCGGAGGGCACATGCCCATGCAGGTGAGGACCGGGCGAGCCTGGCTTCGGGTGAGCGGGCTGGACCTCCAGAAGAGGCGGCTTGGCACGCTGCTGCCTCCGTGCCCGTTTGTCCTCCCCGTCCCCATCGTTTATCCTTGTGCCTGATGACAGGCTAGAGGTAGCAGGGCTCATCTGGTATTGCTTCTGCTTCTCCGGTCTGCCCCGTCCCTCGCCCATGTTGGTCTCTTTGCCCAAGCAACCAGCGATAGGACGAGGGGTGGCCTCAAGTTGCGCCAAGGGAGGTCTAGGTTGGATATTAGGAAACATTTCTTTCCTGAAAGAGTGGTGAGGCGTTGGCACAGGCTGCCCAGGGAGGGGGGGGAGTCCCCATCCCTGGAGGGGTTCAAAAAACGTGTGGATGTGGCACTTTGGGACACGGTTTAGCAGGCACGGTGGGGTTGGGTTGACGGTTGGCCTGGATGATCTCAAAGGGCTTTTCCAGCCGTCCCGATTCCATGATTCTATGATTCATGTCCTGGCCATGTCGGGGGCCTCCCGTTGCAACATGCCAGAGGCGGTGGTGGGCTGCACCACGCCGAGTGCTCTTGGGTGGCAATTTCAGGGGACGGAGTGGCCCTGCAGAGCCCAGAGCCCAGGGGGGCACAGGAGGGTCCTGAGCTGGGGCGGGGGGGTCGGCTCAGGGAGCGTCCATGAGCCCAGCGCTGAAGCCGTCCCAGACCCGCCAGGCTCTGCAGGCACAGGGTTGTTTGCCAGCACCGGGCCTATGCTATTATGGGCAAATTACCTGTGGAATGCCTTTTTAATACTGAACGAAATAACTTGATTAGTAATTATTGGTGCAGAACACTTGGGGAGCCTCTGCAAAAGGCAAGGACGGGCTGTTTCACTGGAGCTGCCTGTCAGTTTTGTCATCTAATTAAAAGACTGTTCAGTGCCAAGACTCTGGACAGAGAAAGGGAAAAAAAACCCTCAGTTTAATTGTATTGGTCATATTTTGTAGCCACTAATTACTTGCTTAGCAATTAATGTTTCTCTGGCTGGCTGGGGAGCTGTCATGGCCTTGGCTTGGGACAAACAGCTCGGTGCTTCTCGTTGCGCAGCTTCCAGGCTTTGTTAAATGCGGGGCTGAGTGGGGAATGGGATCAGCCCCAACTTTGACCCCAAGCAGCCCCAGCCCCACCAGAGCCGAGCAGGACGGTCCCCTCCGTGTCGCCTGTCCGCTGCCGCAGAGCTGGTGGGTGCTGCTCCGGCGGAGCTGCCGCGGTCCTGCTGTGCACCCCCGGGTGCCAGAGTGGGATGCTGGTAATGACCATCATGCTCTCACCCTTGTTAGGGTGGAAGCAAGGTAATTCCTAAGCCGTGTGTCTTGCCTTGCCTGTTCGCGGCACGTGTACGTAGTGTTCACTCGAGAAAGATGGATCAGGGTCAGCTCTTCCAGCCGGGGAAGGAGAGGCTGGTGTCAAGAGCAGGGCAGTGCCGGTGTCGGCGGGGGGTACGGCCACGGCCAGAGGTGAGCTTGCTGGCTCCCCGGTGGAGGCAGCAAGGGGGCTGCCAAGCAGAGGGCTGGCAGAGCGCGGGCAGGCTCGGGTGGTGGTAGGTCCCATCGTGTGTGGTGGAGGGACGTCACTGGGGTTGCTTTGGAATTTGGCTTTTAATGTGAATTGTGTGTAGCCCCTCTGGCAAGCACAGCCCCCTTCTGCTCCATCCCCAGTGCCGGGGGCTCCCTCCATCGGCCTCAGCAAAGAGGGAAGGGGCTGGGGGCTCCCCTGGTCCCATCCAGAGGGGCTGGGAGGCACTGCCAGGGCGCCCGCCCCCGGGGCCTGTCCCGCACCGGTGCAGCAGGGCCGAGCGCTGCAGGTGCTTTCGGTTCGCAGCCGGCTGCCGTCTTCAGAGGGAGCACCCCTGGAATCCGCCACGCGGTCTGAACCCCTGAGCCTGGGTGCCGTGGCTCCCACTAATGCCGCTCATAGCTGCCCTGCGGGTGCAGGCGAGGCAGGAGGAGAAAGGCAGAATACGAGCCCGAAGGAGTGACAGGCGCTGGGGCTATTTATTGTTTACTGTTTGCTCCTAACAAGCATCATTTTCAGCTTATTAATTGTGGCAGGATGTGAGCTGGGTTAAAATTGATTTGGACCCCACCATCTAAGTGGTCAAACAGTTAAGTACCTATTTTATGCTCTCTAAACAGACATGGTAATTTTTCTCTTCACACACTGTTTTACACCAGCTTAATTCCAACAATAAATTGAAATCAAATGACAAGCAGCTTTCCAGCCCAGAAGGCCTTCCTGGCACATGTGCATGAGAACAACAGCCCGTATCGGGGAGATGTGTCCTGAAGCACCAGGTAGCATAAACAATCAAGCAGGGCCAGCAGACAGACGGATGGAGGAGGGCTGTGCCCGTGTCTATCGTTGCTCACATGTCTTGTTTGTGTGAAGTACGTGGTGGAGCTACTACCATTACCATGGTGCTATTACAAAATGAGACTCTCTTCAGCCTGGTAGGTGGCCAAGCCATTTTTTGGTCTCTGTTGGCCTCCTGCGGCCAATGTCTCGCTGTCTCTTGGCTCCCACCTTTCTGCTCCAGCCCTTCTCCCTCCAGCCTGGTAGCTCTCAGCAGCAGGCCTGGGCCAGCTGGGTGTTCTGAGTTCTGCGAAAGCTCAAATGGCCACAGCTTGCCCCATGCTAGTGTCTGTTCCCCCACAGGCGCTCATGGGTGGTGAGAGTGGGTGTCTGGAGGTGAAGTCAAGAGAAATGGAGAGGCAGGGAGAAGCTCCACCTGAGAACGATGTGTTCTGGATGAAGGGGGAGCATCCTTCACTGCACTGGAAGAAAACTCGCTGTCCTGGTTGTCTGCAGCATGGAGGTGAGGATGGCAGGAGCTGGCAAAGGAGGCAGACGCCGCTGAAGCTCAGACCCACCTGCAGTTGCCTGGTCATGGTCCATGGGGACCTCCAGCCCTGCAGCACAGGAGGGAGACAGGGGACTGGCGGCCACCAGAGTGCAGGTGAGGGACACACTGGTGTCCAAGTCTGGGACAAGGTACTGGACCTGGGGTTGATGGCTCCACCTGAGCTCAGCATGCTCATAAATCAAAATCTTGGTGTGAACTTTAGCAGCATCCATAAATTATTCATTTATCATTATTAAAGAGATGTCAACATTCAAACATTGATTTATAGCCGGTAATTTAGATCATGGATTGTCTCTGATACAGTAAACTATTCATATCCAAAGCCCGTCATGCAGCTTTCTACTTATTAGGAATTAATGACTCCTAAAACAGGGCCGCAACAGGCTGTTAGTGTGAACGAAGGGAAGGCTGCGACTCTTGGGGTTTCCCTCCTGAGCAAGTGCGAAGGAACCCCTGGTACGCAGCTAGCTGGGTCCCTGCAGCCTTTTCAACGCAGCCTGGGCTGGGCTGTGCGTGGCGGCGGGTTGCGGCCCCGCTCGGGCAGCTGGGGCTCGGCAGGCTGCCACCTGCGAGGAAGAGCCGTGCCAGCCACTGTCAGGCTGCACCACCAGGTGCTCTCCTCTTAAATTTTACAATACATATGTTAAATCTCCAGTTCTTCTCTGCGCTGGCAAAGCTTTGAAGTCCTTTATCTCCAGGAAAGACCATCTGCTGCTTCAATACCATGGAAACGGCTTTCGGCAGATAAAAACTTTAGTTTATCATTTTAATTCAGCACCAAATGCCACGAAGTCGATAATTTATCGTGCGGTTTACAAGGTATTTCTCTAAATCTCTAGTATGGCTGTTGTTTGTTTCTAATGTTGTAGTGATTTTGCATTTGTGTAAGTGCCACAGAATTGACATTATATAGCGAGACAGATTGTCCTGTCTTAAACAGCGTCTCATAGTAAACTAGCAACAGCTGCTAAATTGATATGCTGTGTTAACATACCTTCATAAATAACATATTAAGTCATAAAATGAAACTCTTCTAACGTCTAAATTAAATGGAATCAAAGCTTAAATCATCAGCTAAATACATCTGCAGATGCCAGGCCATCGTGGTGGTGGTGGTGGGCGAGCGGGCTGGCTTCGGCAGTGGGAGCTGCAGCCCCTTTGCTGAACCAGGCTCCCTCTGCGGCTGCCAGCCGGTGAGAAGGGGATTTGAAGTTTCAGGTCCAAGTTCAGGTGAGGTTTCCTAGCAAGGCTCGTGAAGCGAAGAACGCGGCTCCCTGCAAATTGGGCTCCTTGGATGCCAGAGCGCTGGGAGGGGTGACAAACCCCACAGCCCCTGCTCTAGCTCACCCGGTCTGCCCTGGCCGCTGCGGGGATGGGGCTCGCGCGGAGGCGCCGCCGCGAAACCCTCCCCTCTTTTCGGGGACCGCGGTGTTGCCAGCCCTGCCCGTTTCTGAAAGCCCCGCCGGGCAGGTCTCTTGACTGCTTATGGAGCCGGCGTCCGTGGCTTGTGTTTCTGCCTGGGCCGTCACCCCGCCGTGTGGGTGTTCACGTGTGCTCGGCGTGCAGGCGTGCGTGCGGGGCCGCTGCAGAGCTTGGGACGAAGCCTCCCCTCTGGGTGGAGGGGACGCTGCTGTGCAGCTGCAGTGGCCTCCCATGTCCCGCTCGGTTTTGGAAGGGGGAATGGTTCTGAGAGCGGGTTTGTACCAAATCGTTTACCAGTTTGTTGGTTTCTTTTGGCTTTGTAGAGGACGTTTTTCATCCCGGTGCCTGATTAATAAAACCTCTGCTCACCCACTGTGACAAACTACTGTATTTTGGTTAAAATATTACAGAGAGATGCTGGTGTGATAGAACCTGCAACATTATCTCTAATAAGCAATTATATTTCATAGTATGAATTAATTAAAATCTTACACTTAAACCAAGTAGCTAATTACAGACCTTTTAGGTTAATAAAGATAAAGTGTGGAAAGGGATAATACATACGGTAATTATTGAGTTAAGCAGAATGTAATATGCATCCGGGGCTTGCCTAGGACATTCTCAGTCAATACTTACTTACGTTACTGCTCTCTCAAGTCCATGTGGCATCTGGCTGCTCTGCTCGTGCTCCCCCTCCCGAGCCATCGTCACTGCTGTGGTTTACCTGCGGCTGCTCTTCTGCAGAGGCTGGTGGGTGAGCAGGGCGCCAGGGCAGGGGGACGTGTCTCGCGGGGCTCGTGTGCCACGCTGGGTAGCGGCCAGCTCTCGGTCCACGCCGGTGGTGCAGCGGACCTGCTCTGCGCTTGGCCCAGCCCATCCATCCCACGGCACACTCCAGCGGCACAGCTCTGCCTGGCTCCTTCCCGTGGGGTCAATGCACCGCTCTGGGCTCCGGTCGTGGACCCCACTTGGTGCTGCTTCCGAACCCTGCAAAACTCCTTAGGGTTTCTGCTATTGCTCTGTTCTGCAGGGAGGCAGATGCATGATGAGGTGCGGGTCTGTGCTGGCAGCTGGCAAAGCTTCCCGGCCCCACGCAGCCTGGCAGTATGCATGCCTGGTGTGCCCCGTGGAGACCCTTTGCTTCTCCGGCTTGCCTTGATGGAGCGTCGTTCCCGGCATCACACAGCCCTTACGGTAACACAGAGGAAAAATCTATTTAGCGAGGCTTAAGGTCAGGTTTTTGAGAGTTAACAGTTACAAGCTCAGGAACAGAGCGTTACAAGAGAAAACAAAACATAAACCGCAGTCCTATGCCAAGGGCAAGGGCCAGGCTGCTCCCTCGGCTCTGGTCCTGGTGCCGCAGCGTGCCTGTGGCAGCGTGAGGATGCGCAGAGCCCCTCGCTGCCCGCGAAAACAAAGGCAATGCTCCTCGTGCCTTCCTATGGGGTGGGGATGGATGGAAAGTCCTCTCAAACCCAACTGCCACGTTCCCTTAGGGGATGTTTGGTGAGGCTAAACCTTTCCGCAGGCATGTAAACAGCCCCGGAGAGCTGTCAGCATTGACCGCAGCCATCCTGGCGCTGTAACGACGGGCCGACAGCTGATGTGAGCTTAATGACTGGATGTGAACTTAATGACTGGCAGGCAATGGGACTCGCCGGCTCGGGAAACTGGAACTTGGCACAAAGCCAGAGGTGTCTGGATGGAAAGTTCTGGCTTGTTTGGGAAAGGCCACTGAGATGCCGCAACACTTGAGCTAGCTGGATTACGAACAGCTTCAAAAAACCAGCAGTAAATGGAAAGTGGGATAAGATATACCATGGGTTCCTCAGCAAGCAATCCGGGCAGGCTGTCCTGTGCGCACCACGGCGAGGCAGGCGTCCAAGCGGTTACTTGCCAGAGAACGGGAGTGCAGGAGATCTAAACCACACGCATTGCAGTGAAATGTGAGACAAACTGTTGGCTAAAACACAGCAAACTGAGATTAGAGCAAGAGCGAGGCGAGTAAGAACTGGGTAACGATGGCAGCCATGGGGATTTGGCTGGGGGCACCCCTTGGGGCTGGGAAATCCACGGCAGGCACCGGGCACTGATGGCTTGGGGCGCTGGAATGTTTCAGAGAAAAATGCAAGAGTAAGGGAACTGGGATGAAATTTGTGGTTACAAAGTGCAATGCTGTGCTTCAGGCCTGGCACCGCTCTGTGCTAGAAGCGGAGTTCTTCAGCTAGAAACAGCTGCCCTGGAGAAAGACCTGAGTTTATGAGTGCATCGTAAGATGATTCCCTCTGGCCTTCAGTATCACCATCCTCTGGCCTGCGGAAAATGGCCCGAGCTGCTTCACAAGGAGATTTTTGCACAGCGGTCTCGCAGGGCTGCGCGGAGGGGCTCGAGCATCACGCTTGGCATCACGGGTGCCCGTTCGCCCTCTGACGCCTTCGGGCTCGCTGTGGGCGGACGGCTCGGTCCCGTCCCTCGGCATGGCCGTCCCTCGGCATGGCCGCGGCCAGGAGAGCGTGTCGGAGGGACGGTGGCAGGAGAGACCCGCCTGCTGCTGACAGGGGAGCGGGCCCTGGCAGCATGGGGCTGGCGTCCTGCCGGCATCTGCCCCCGCCTCTGCAGCGGGAGGTGGCACTGCCTCCGCCCCATCAAAGGCAAAATGCTAATTTCTGTCTGAGCAAGAAGAGCCACTAATTGTATGTAAGCCCCTTCCGTGATATTTGATTTGTGCTTCACGCAGCACCCCTGCAACGGATTTGAGCAAGGATGAAAGCCTCCTTTTAGGAAGAGAGGCTGTATGATTAAGCAGCTCTCTTCCTTTTCACTCAAGTGCTGTGCTGGCTGGCAGCTGCTCTGTGCCTGCGGTAATTATGTCAAAGCCTGGGGTGCCATCGAGGGTCTCCGACCATCTGCAAGTGAAGAGCTTCTTTCCAATTATTAGCACTGGCATCCCATGTCCTCTTTGGTCCGAGCTGATGTTTGCTGAAGGATATTGGAAGAATTAGTAGATATATTTCTCTCTAATCCGGTCCCCAGTGACAGCAAAATCAAACTAAAAAGCACCAGATCATGTGCTGTTGTTTTAGGCAATAGCCCAGTGGTATTAATGAAGGTTTTTATCATTCTGGGGGCTGCATTGATTTAGAGAACGAAATATCCACGGTAACAAAGCTGGATGAATTAAAAGCTTAACAGCATGAAGAGGAATTACAGCACTTCGGGAACTTGTCTGGGCTGTCCCACTCTTTCTTGAGACTGGTGTCCCCGCCAGACAGCGTTATCCTTCCCTCGGGGCTTGTTCACGTGCTCAGTTGCTGGATTTCCTCCTTCTAGAAAGGAGGCTTTAGGGGAAGGCAGACCGCGGCGGTGCCGCTGCTTGCCCCGTTCCTCGCAGGGGACAGCTGCCTGCCGGCCCCGCTTCCCCGGCGCGACCCGTTGGGCGCGGGGATGGAACGTGCCCGTCCCCGTGGCCAGAGGAGGGGTGCCTTGCTGACGGACCCGCTGCAGCCGGGAAACGGGCAGAACGGCAGGGGGGTTGCGCTTGGTATTTGGTGTATGTGGCAGGGACGCAGCACGGTGGGGACGGGGCGGGGGGGAGCGGTTCAAAAAGCCAGGCGACCATTTGTCACGGTCTGTGCTTTGGCTTGCATTTGACGAGCCAAATAAGGCAAAGAAATGGGACTGTGTTTGTAAAGGTGATGCTTCTGCATTTCTAACAGGCACGAACAAGCAGCTTTGAGGAAGAATAGCAGGGCGTGGATGTTTCTGAGAATCTTCTTCAATCTTTGCTCTTCTTTCCTGGTAATATTAGCAAGCTCTCAAGCACCTCTGCTCTCTAATCTAATCAGTCTTAGGGACACAGGATTTGCCGCAGTGTCTGACCACTTAGGTACCCACCAACAGAGTAAATAGCAGATGTATTTTGTGAGAATGGCCAACAGCTATCCCAGCACCTTTTAATGCAGAGACAGGGTCTCCAGAACCTGGGCCTCTCCATGCTTTGTGCTGCTGCTCCAAATTCCACCACTGCGGGCGTTGAGCAAGACTCTGGCAGGCAAATTTATCGTTACAGAGGAGCATATGTATGTGGGGAACTCCAGTATCAAGAAGTAATTACTGTCCTCTCTAAAGGACTGATACAGCGGCTCACCATACAGCTCTATACGGTGTTTATAAGGCTAAAGAGAAAAAGCTTTTCAAAGAGTGTGAACAGCTGCTTGTGACCACAGTCCGATGACAAGACATGCTTGCAACCGCTGAGGTTAAAAATGTCGGTTTTGAAAACGTGGCTTTGCTCCTCCGTGGGTCTGAGCTCTGCGTCAGCTCTGGCTGTTCCCCTGGGACGCAGCCTGTCCCCGTCCCGTCCCTTGGAGCCCGCAGGTGAAGTGCTGTGGTCCAGAGGCCTGCCTGCTCCAGCTGTGTTTCCCATTTCTATGTCCGGAGCCCCGGGGAGGTGGCACGCATCTCTCATCCTCTGCCTGTGCTGCAGGTGCCACCTCTGAGCCAGCTGCATGGATGCCACTTCTGAGGGCTGCGGGGAAAGGGGCTCTCCCAGGCACGCGGGGCGGTCAGATGAATTGGAGCGGGGGGTGCGCAGCCTCTTCTTCCTCACAAGCTGTGCAGCCGAGCCCGGCGGAGCAGCTGGGTGCGGGGCAGAGGGGCGGCTGTGCCGAGGGATGGGAGGCAGGGGCTGCTTGGCCAGGACTCGCTCATCCAACTCTAGGTTCCAAGTGGCAGGGAGAGCCCTAAATTACTGCTAAATTACGACTCAATTTCTTATGGACCTGGTCCAAAAGCCACTTTCCTGACTCCATCACCCATGTTTTCCAAGCAGCAACCAGACTGGGTGGTAAGGCAGGGGAGATTTGATTAGTCCTGTTACTGCTCCATTATTAAAGCTCAAGTGATGGGAGGTAATGGTCCCCCGGGGCCCATCTGCCTGGGGAGCGTGAACCTGGCAAAGCTCTGGCTCTGGGTCCAGCCCCTCGTCCCGGAGGCAGCAGAGGGGCTTCTGCCAGATGCTTGGCTCCACGGGGCTGGTCCAGGCAGGGCAATGCCGCAATGCCACGGGCACGGCGATGCGCAGCCAGCATCCGTCCCAGCGCCTACGCAGCCCAAGAGCTTTGCTCTTCGGTGAGGGACTGCTTGGCAGGGACAGGCCACCCTTAGGAACGGCTCGGACACCTGGTGCGGCGCTGCTGCCTCCAATACGGACGGCTGCGGCTCTGTCGTGGTCAATGGCCCAGCAGATGCCTTGGCCTCGCAGACATGTTGGTGGGGTCGGCCGGCTGGGAGAGCGCCAGAACTGTGTCGCCGGAGCCGCCGCTGCTGCGCTGCGAGCTGCAGTGCTGGGGTTTCCCTGGGGAAGCGTTAGGGGATTTATGGGTGTCTTCCAAGGTTTTCTGCTTTATGATTCTTGATTAGTAGATAAAAGGCCCATTTCTTCTTTTAATGGAGTCTCTGATGTTAATGGCCTCCCTCCAGTCAGATTAAGGTGCTTTGGCCTGTTTTACTCTAATAGAGGATGATTGAGAAGAGTCTGGCTGGTTCACAGTTGGCTTCCTCGCACGTCTCGCTGTGCCGTGCCTCTGCCACCCCTGCCGACAAGAAGGTTCCTGGAAATTTAAAAAAAAAAAAAAAAAGGCTGGAGGAGCTGATCCCCTCCCTTCACAGGGCTCCAGCGCTCCCTCCTCCCAGCCTCTTCCGTGCTGCGGACATGTCTCCGGACCGTCCCAAGGAGCGCATGGCCATGGGATGGGAGCGGGGGAAAGGCTGTGCTGGCCCACCCTGCTGAGCTCCTGGGGCAGCTGGTGCTGCGGCAACTGCCTCCCAGCGCTGCCCGCCTCTGCCAGCCTCTGCCATGTGCTGCCGTCCAAGGGCAAAGCAAAGCGCTGGAGTCTGCAGGATAATCAGAGCTATTAGAGGCACTCGTGTGTGCAAGAGGGTGTGAAATGCAGATGGATGGAGGACCCTGGGGAGCAGGAGAGAGCAAGTGGGGACGTGCCGGTGTTCCTGCTGAGGCCGGGGCGGAGGGGAGCACAGGCCGTGGGAGCCGGCACAGGGGCCCCGGCGTCCCGCTGCCCGGCTCCGCCGCGGGCATCTCTGAATCGGCACGGAGCAGCTCCGCAAGCTGCAGTCTTGTTGTATTAACAAGGCACCATTTCTGCATTTTGAGTGCGTGCTCCTTGACGTGGTCCTGCCTCTAAATGATCCTGGAAATGTATCGTCTACTTAACTACCTTTTAATTAAAAGTCAGGGATATTAGAAAAGAGAAGTCAATTCCTGTCACAATTAAGACTTGGTTTGAACAATTGCAGCGTGTTTCAGCAAAGGATCCTCTCTGGACTTATTGATCTGTATTGTCATAATGTCTGCTTTATTACCACGGCTCAGACAGTCTTAAATGAATATTTTGCCTGAATTATGCATGTCATCTGGCAGGCAGAGGAAGCTGCCTGCTGCCAGTCAGGGTCTGCAGGGCTTCTGGGCCCCCGCGCCTGCTGACCGGGGCCGGGGCTGGGGCGAGCTGCCTCATCCCCTACGGCGTCGGGATCGTCTGCGAGCGTGGTGCTCGCACTGAGGGCCCGGCACCTGCTGGAGCAAGCCGGGGCGTCTCGGTGTTTGCAGCCCCAGGAACCACCGCAAAGCCTGGAGGCAGCCATGGCGAGCGGTACCAGGGGAGCAGAAATCGGCAACCGGCAGTGCCCACCGGAGCATCCTGCGCCCAGCGTGATGCCGTGTCTCCCTGCCGACGGGAGCGAGACCATGACCGGGAGGGCAGGCTGGCACCGGGGCTGAACCTTCCCCAAGGGCGGCTGTGGCTCTCCCAGCCACTGAAGCCTTCCTCTCCCTCTCCCTCTCCCTCTCCCTCTCCCTCTCCCTCTCCCTGTCCTTCTGCAGAGAGGGGCTGCGGAAAGGTCTCCGGTGCTCTCCCCTGTGGAAGTGATGGGAGAGTAGGAGGCTGATTAATCAAAATCCAATGTGATGAAGGACCTTTTTAAAGGTAGAAGATGTCCCACTTATGGTTTCTCTGCCTTTTAAAAGTTCTTGAAAACTAGGGGGTCTGGGAGGAAAGAAAATTGATTTCTCATGGTTTCTTTTGTACCTCGGGGCAGAAAGTAAATTCAAAGGGGCCCTGACATGAAAGGTCAGAGTCTCTGTTGCTGCGGCTGATAATGAGATCTCTCACAGATAAGTCAAAACACCTGGATTTCACCACAGAGGAGCTAGTGGTTTAACCCAAGATACTGGGATTAGGAAGAAGAGAGGGCATGTGCTAAAATCTTGCCTGCTCTGCAAGCAGACGCGGCAGCGGGAATGCCGCAGCCCCGGTTATCCTGGGGTTGGGGCCGTAGCCCGCTGCCTCGTGGTGCCTGGCACACCCAGCGCTTCCCTGCGGCTTGCGCAGAGCCTGGCAACCTCCACCAGCCTGCCTCCTGCACCGCCACCGCTCGCTCTTGCCGTGGTCCACCGGCAGCAGCTCCTGTAGCCACTGGCACTTCTTCTCCGTGCTCCCCCCAGTCCTGCAAGCTGCCTGCTTGCCCGCAGCTGCGTCGCCCGGACTTAGGGGCTGGGGAAAGGGAAACCCCACAGCCGTGACAGCATTTCTTGTACGGCGATGGCTGTGGCTCCCAAGGCTGCAGCCTGCGAGATACCATTTGCTTTGTGATAAATAGGATTCACATAATAATTTCTGGCTCTTGTTAATGCTTTTAATCTGCAGACCTCGGGAGCACTCAGGCAGGGAGAGGTGAGCCAGAGAAAACCAGGCGAGAGAGAGATGCTCAGTAGAAAAGGAAAGAAGCAGAGAAAAGTGAGTAGGATGAACTTTTTACCTCTCTATCCCATTAGCACATTCACTGCAGATGGCAAAATCCTGTTAGGAGCAGGCAGCTCGCAGAGCTGGAAGGCAGCACGGGGCACTCGGTGCCGGGCGGTGGCTTTGGCTCTGCCTGGCTCTGCGGCAGTGCCTGGGCTCTCCCCGCTCGCCGGCTGTGCGAACCGGGGTGTCAGGGCTGGCTCCAGCCCTGCCTGCCCCCGGCCCCGAGTGCCTCCCCCTCGCAGGGACAGCCTCCAGCTTTGATCATTGCTCCTCTGGTTTGTGGGTTAAGTGACTCTCGGGCCCCGTGTTTGCGCTTTTGGTGTATCACTAATTGGAGGAGTGTCTAATCTTGTCCTCCGCCGATGTTACCTTTACGCAGCCTGTGATTAAACATGCTGTCAGCCGCTGCTGTTTACAGATAATAAGGCTGCTTTCTCTCCATTCCTACACTATCAGCCTCATTAGGAAGGTTTATGGATAAATTAGTCAGTCTGGGATTGAATAACGTCTCAAATGCATCCACTGAGCACCGCATCCTCCGATTCTGGCTGGTTGGGTGGTGGCCCTGGTGGCCCCAAACCGCGGCGCGGGACAGAGACCCGGCCCCACACCAGGGTGACCCCCAGCTCCGGAGCCTAACTGCTGTGCCCGTGTTGGCTCTCGTCACGGAGACCCTTTCAGGGGTGCAGCCCCCCACATTTGCTACCAGACTGGAGGCAGCAGTAAGTGTCTGTGTTGACAAAATTCTGTCTGATGCTTCATTACAGCAGACTCTGCAACACACGCAAAAAGATGCTCTTTTTCCACTCTTGCTGAATGAAGCATTCATACATTTCCACAGAAAGCTCCTGGTACGGATGGTGCATGGCCTTTCAGCTACAGCAGGAACAAACTGCAGCTGCAGATGGGAACAGGTTGTTTCTGCCATTTGTTATTCTTTCCCCTAATTATAATGCAGATTGGACACTCTTTCCAGCATTTCCTCCCTTTCTGTTTATTTAAGCAGTATTTTTGCAAACCTACATGGCAATCTCGCCCTGGGCTGCGAGTGCACCGGTATAATGAATCCAAATTTATTGCTTCCCTGAGCTGCAGGCCTTTTCTTCCAACGCCCCTTGCACCGGCGGCCAGTGCTGAGCCAGGGGCTGGGAGCGGGGCCGAGTGTGGGGCCGGGGAGCATCCCTCTCTCCGTCGTTGGGATGGAGCTGGCAGGGGCCCCATAGCAGGTGTCCCAGGGGACAGTGTGGCCAGCAGCTGGCAGTCCCTCTCCGGGGGGCTGCATCCAGCCCCGGCATGGCGGCAGGCTGAGCAGAGGCACCCGCCGGCACGGGAAGCCGTCCAGCTCTCCACTGTGCACCGAGCACTCTGTAATTACCGAAGAGCTTTAATGGAGCTGGACACACCGTGCTGGTGCCTTATTTAGAGTCTGCCCAAGTGCTGAGTCCTGGAGTGCAAAATGCATCTAGGAATTAGCCCCAGCTGGAATAAATTGCTAATTATCATTTGCAAAGTATATTACCCTCTTTTATCATGGACAAATGAAAAAGACTGTCTCTGCATGACCTCCCTGTCACCCTCACCCCGTGACTAAGGGATAATTGCCGAGCGCCTTGTGGTGATTGAGTTACGGAGCGAGTCCCGAAGTATCTTTCATCAGCATGTCATGCAACTTGCATCTTTGATTGCCTAATGAATAGGAGCTACAGCGGCATTCACCCCAAGGAAATCCATTGTCGTTCGGTGCCGTAACTTCAGTGCCCTTGTTGTTAAGGGACGTTTACTGCCACTATTGAGGGGCCACTCAAGTTAGAAATCTTGGTAATTGATTTTAAATGGTGATTGGCGCAAAGACTTAAACGTAAAAAAGCTCTTAACAAACAGGGGAAACGCTGTGAAACAGGGAAATCCACACCCGAGGCGTACTGGCACTTCAGGGTCCGCTGTCCGGGGTGTGTGGGGATGCACGCACAGAGCTGTGGGTCTCCTCGGGAGCCGTGCCAACCCGCCTGGCACTTACTGAATCTTCCAATTTACAAAGGTTTGGGTTGCAAATTCTGCACCTGGAGCAGTGGAGGGAGGTCCAGGACGAGGGCGGGCTGCAGTGAGAGCTCGGCACTGGGGCAGGCACCGGCCGCTGCCGTAGCCGCGCGGGAGCGTCCTTCCCTGGCTCTCGAGGCCTGGCACTCACCTCGCGCGGCCATACGACCAGCAGGACCGGGCTGTCTGAAACGCATCTGACCACGAGTGATGGCCGCATGCTGCAGATCCCTTTGTAAAACATAAACAGCCTGCTGTGAAATTATTTCCGACGCCTCCGAAAATGAAAAATCCTAATGACAGCACTTCAAACAGAACTGCTGCAAATCTCTGTAAGTGATTTTAATGAAACCAGCCAGGAATACAAGGAGAGCAAATCAAAGCTAGGACAACTCCTTTGTTCAAATTACACGTAATTGGTATCAAAATTATGATAATGGTTGTTTGCACCATTATACTTGAGATATATCATCATTTCTATCACAGACCTTGGCTCTCAGAGGCTCAGACACCTGAGCTCTCAGTCTGCAATTCTGCCTTTCAACCAGAGTAAGAGAAATAGAAGCAGAGGGGCAGTTTGAGTGTGAAGAAGCCCGTCTGTGCAAAGACCAGGGTGTCGGCATCCTGCCTGGTATTCGGCACCACCGGCAAAGCATCTCAGCACGGCGGGACTTGCCTCCCCTGGGGGAGCTGGGGTGTTTCTCTGGTCGGGAACCCCCCACGCAGCCCGCTTGGAACTGTGCTGTGCACGCCTCCGTCGCGAAGGTCTGCGCGTGCTGCCGGCGGTAAAGGGGCAGAGCGGCTCCGGGAGGCTCGGGCGTCCTGCTGGGGATGGGGCGGCATCGGCCCTGGCGCCTGCGTTCGTCGGCTGTGGGAGCACAGGAGGTTGGTGCTTCCGAGCCTGCTGCTTGGACGTGACTGATGGGTGGGGCAGGATGCAGTCCCAGGTTCAATATGTTGACTTTAAGTAATTGGACGTTAATTAGCACTAAATTACAGCTGGATTCCTCTGGAGCTCTAAATGACTTTTCTAATGGCACCACACGGTTTCCTCTTGATCAATGCTGCCCAGGTGAGTGTCGGAGCCATGGTCAGCGACCGGTCAGTGGTGACTGCCACAGCCCTCAGGGGACGTGCCGGTCCCCCGGCTGCCCCGTGCCCAGGGCATCTGGGGGGGAGCAGTGCTGTGGCCGAGGGAGGGCAGGGTCCGTCCGGCGTAGCAGGCCGGCGGCCGTGCTGGCACCGTGACCAACTGGGAGAGGAGCTACCCTGTCCCTCTCCTCGCAGCCAGCAAACCCCCACGGCTCCTCGCGTAACGCCAGAGCTGCCCAGCCGCTGTGCCGGGTTTGCTGCAGTTTTCCCACGTGTCCGCCGTTAGCAGGCGACGCCAGGTCTCTGCACCTTCGCGCCACCTTTCCCGAGCGCTGGCCGAGCAACGCCGGGGCTGGAGTGACCTTTGAGAGCGGAGCCAGAAGCGCCAGTTTCCTCGGCGAGCGGCAAAATGAACCGAACCCGCCCCGTGCTGGGCCAGAGCTGAGCAAATTGCAAACCGTTGTTTTCTGCTGGGAAAAGTAAAAAGCAGTTCCTTCTCCTCTGTGCGTGCCAGCCCTGCGTCGGCCCCGCGTGAGGCTCCGAGTGCCGTTGCGGGCCGGGCTGGGATCGGATTTGTCTGGCTTTGTTACAGCCTGGGCTCCCTCAGCTCTCCGGCCTCAGTAGTTTCTACTGCCTGGCTGACGAAAACCTCCAGTCCGATAATTGATTCCCTTTATTTGTTATCCTTTGAAATCTCCTTTCTGATACTAACTACCTGTCCGGGGCTCTTGCCTGGCCAGTCCCCTGCTGCGGGTGGGTTTCTGCCCGGCCCCCGCGCCGAGCCGGCTTACGGCCGTGGAGGGCTTGGGGGGGCCTGGGCAGGCCCCCAGGAGCTGCAGGGGCTGCGGCTGCCCTGGGTGC
>VZTL01049823.1:0-18492 GCA_013400535.1 Scopus umbretta | reverse complement strand
TATCATGTTTCTTTTTTTTAAACACCCAGCCGCCACCGCCATCCCCCACCCCCCACCAGCCAGGTATGCCCATTAACCCAGCTGAGAACAATACACACCCATTTGGATGGAACTACTCATTTTACAGCTTTTCATATTCTGTATGTACCTTTTCTTCTTGTAAGCTCTGTTCAAATGATCTGCTGGGGTTTTTTTGTCATTGCATTTTTAAAGATCTTACCTTGTCACTCATTAGAACCTTTCCAGTACAGCTCTGCCCAAGGGTTCTAACCTACATAGCATTCCTGCAGTCACTTGGGCACAGAAATCCTGTGCTCACCTCATGAAAGACAGATCAAACAGTTTGGGCCAAAGCTGTAGCTGGTGTAAAACTGCAGGGCACCATTATTTAAAAGAAATCTCTGAAGTAGAATTCTCTTCCCAAAATGTGCATTACTTGCAGCTGGAGACACAAACAGCAATGTGTTTGGAACTCTTCTACTCTCTAAACCAGGTGCTAAAAGCACAGCATGTGTGTTACGTTAAGTCACTATCCTATTCCTTGAGGTGACTTATTGATTTTGAGGTTATACCTCAAACCATGAACTTGCACATAATCTATCTAGCTGACCTACATGATGTTGATGCTCCATTAATTTCTATTCCATAATTAAATTCACCTCAGAATCAAAGTTGCAGAATTTAGTGCAGCACAAAGAACAACCAGGCTTTGAAGTTTAATCTTGCCTAAACCAAGATATGTTTTTGTCAGTGAACTTTATAATATTTATGCTACTTTTCACTTGTCATAACAGATTTACTGCTTATTTTCTAGAGTCTTTCCTGAGCACCAGTATATTCTTGCCATTCTAATGTCACAGTTTAGTTTTCAAGGGTAGAAAAATGCTCATATTAAGATTGAACATGTAGCCGAAGTACAGATTTTGACAGCCTTCTCATTGGTATCAGTTCTACAATGAACTTTAGGGAGGAAGCATAGGTTAGGGTAGATCAGAAGCTAAGTAGAAAGCAAGTTCTGAAATCTGGCCTGCTAAATGGCCCTAGGAAACACTCAGGCTTTTACTATACAAGCTGCTTTAGCTCTTTTGGGTTTTAGATTTAAATGGACATAGTAACTTCTTATGTACCTCTGTATAGGGTTTTCAAATCCTAATATCAATTTTTTAGTACCAGGAACTCTTCATAATGTTACCAGAGATTAGAATCATTCACCTCACCAAATCTCAAGGTGTTTAGTGGGTTGTTTTGGATGAGAAGACAGCATTAAGAAGGAGACAGTATAACATGAGTGCTTCAGTGAAAAGTATATTAAACATGTGTGAAAATTAGTTAGATTAGGACTACTGAAAGAGAACTAAACCATCTCTCACAAGTGCTACTTAAAAATACTGAACTAATTATTTAGGATGGAGCTTGATGGAAAGTAGATCAAGGAAACATGGCAAAAGGCATCACAATGTCCAATAACCAGAAGCCTGGATGCAAAATGCCAGTAGATGGGTTCAGAGCCATGACCCAATATCCCCCAGGAGGTCAGAACTGAAAAAGCTCAAGCTCTAAGTGAATGAGAGATATTTCTGTGTTAATGTCAGAAACATTAAAGCACTTTTTAGAGTTTCAGAGCTGTTAAGTTCCTCACATACACATAGCCAATGAGATTTTTCTCAAAATTCAAGCTCTAAACACTTAATCATCAGTGAACAGTTACAACTTTTCTAAAAACATCCTAATTGTTCAGTCAGAGCATCACTCCAAATTAAATTATCTATATTTAAAGCTCCAGACTGTAATAAAATGGCATATGAAACAGCCCTATTTTTCTGATCTCATCAGCTTTCCAAGTGATTATCTAATTCTACTAGAAATGCAAGGTATCCTATTAATTTGGAATAAAACACGGCTGTGCTGAACTGAGGGGTTATAGCTACATATTTCAGTAGATTGATTGAATTGACTCACATATTGATGCATTGTTCAAACACCTAACATTCAGCAAAGGATGAAAAAGCATATAAAAGGCAAACTCCTTTTGCAGAGGCAGCATCATGGAGCAGAGCAGATTCTGAACAAGTATTTCATGTGCACAGTTCCTCTGTGCACTTTACCATCACACTCAATTTTCCATTGCTGCACTTTGCCTTTCACACAGATGGATATTTTGAGGAATTTGCTAAGGACTTTGCAAGGCCAGAACAGAGCATGAGTATGAATCTAATTTGGTTTCTGTGGAAGATACTAAAAGTTTGAGCAAAAACTTTCTTTTTTTCATTGCAGATTCTGCTTCTTCAAGTCCATTTAGAATAAAGAATTTCTATTGTCTACATATCTCATTTGGTATGTAGCTCTGAACTACTGTCTAACTCTAGATTTGTTACAGTAAGGCTTTTCTGGATTGAAAATTCTTCCACTACAAGCTCATAGAAATTTCTGCCAGCTCCAGATTTTATTCCACACACAGTAGTCAGTCTGGTGACAGGAATACTTATGCCACTATTTATATGAAATCAGAAAAAAAAAAGGAAAAGGACACTTCCAATGCAAGAGGTCTAATTTTTTTTTTTTTCCCCCCTCTTAATCAAAAAAGCTTGTTTTCAACTAATCTCAAGCTTTAAGTTCACCTAAAATTCAAATCAGTTAGAGGTAGCAAATCCTCAAACACTAAAAAAAAAACCAAATAAAAATAACTTTACATTAGGAAAAGGGAAATTGCCTCCTCCTAACACAGCTAAAATATTTGTGTTTATTCTCCACAGATCACATCTTACACAGGAATTACACAAAACTCAAACCTGGCTAAGAAGCACTTACTGTGTCAAGTTTATGACAATTACTCCAAGTAAGCTTTAATGTTCAAATTTCATTGATGAAGGAATGCCAAGGGAGTGGCAAATTCCAGTTTTTGTTACTGCTTGCCTCTCCCAGGAGATACTTTCCTTTTCTGCTTAGCAGATTGCCCAGTTACATAACTATTTACTCTTCGACGGTTGTATTGTGACAGCAGGGAAATGTGGAGGAAAAAAGGTTGGAAAAAGAATTATTGCAGAATGCAAACACATTGTATACAGGCTCTTATGCAGTAAGGTCAGGAATTTTTTAAAATGTCTTCCTTATATTGAGAATATTTGCTTTCTGGATATTAACAAACTTCATCATGGGAGTTATCTTAGTAGCACTCCCTTGGTTTATTGCATCCTCTCAGGTTAAGAAGTTGGAGCATACATTGTCATTGGTGTCCCAGAATGGAAAGGATTTGTTGTGTTTTCCTAAACAGTTCTGAGATCAGTACAGTTTTTACTGAGATGGAATCTGATGGAGACATTGCTTAACACAATCAAATCAATTTATTTTGGAATTCTAACCCAATTCAGCCCAATACCTGAACAGCTCACATACTACACTAGTGTTATTATCAGTTCATGCAAAAAAGGCTAAGACCCACATTCAGAGTAAGAAAATTTCAAACAAATACAAATTTATTTCAAAGCTGTAAAAAACTGTGCTCACGTACAACCAGAACTACAGTCAGTCTTCCACACCCCTCATATGGACTATAATACGTTGTCTTGCTTTCTGTAAGGCAACATCATAAAGACACCCACACGTATTCAGCAGTATTTTTTGCCCTGCAGCATAAATCACAGATGAATCATTCCAAAGCATCTTCTGTTCAAGGAAGTCAGTGGCTTTCCTGGTCAAAGAAATAAAGTAGCCAGCAGAAGTCATAGCAAGACCCATTGCAGACCCTGTAACAGTCAGTTTGTGCTTTCCAATGTCAGTGAAAATAACAGCTGAGATAAAATAAAGGGAGATAATACCAGATGGATTTGACACTCCTTTTCATTGGGGCAGCCATGAAAGTCTGCTCTTCTCTCTCTCTAAATGCTATTTTAATACTGCTACAGTTCACTGCCACGAACTTTGATAAGAACATGCAATTGACTTAAATGCTCATTAATGGACAAGGAAATCCAGATCTATTTATGAGAATGAAGGTAAGAAATCAAGAATATAAAATCTGAGGCTATCCAAAAGGGTTGCACTATTCTGACTTCGTCCACATTTCACATCGCTCATGTATTATTGTTTGATTTAGTGACACAAACTTTATAAATCCTGCGGTTCAAAAGGAATTTGCATTAATACTACTACAAAGACAGATACACCTCTGTTAGTTAATGCTTCAACAGACATGCATTTTTTAAAGTATTCTGACATTGGAGTGCCAGTTTCATATCTCTTCAAATGTCATCAGTCATGTTCTTTCTGCTTTTAAATTACCACAGTTTCTTTTAGTAGTACTGTTGCTTTAAGACAAGGAAACCAAAACATATTATTTTACAATCCTAAAGAATCGTTTGTATTATCACAAAGTGTCCTGTCTTTAAAAATGACTTAAAATGTTATCAAGATTGCATTCAAAAATCTTGAAACTGTCACTAAAAAGCAGCAATGTTTGCAAGAAGAAATGAGATGTCATCATGAAAAGAAATAAAAAAGATAAGAGTGCTGTGTTATAGCACAGATACAGCAGCAGATGGAAGAAAAAAATTGGTCCCTGCAGCTGGGCAGCCCCAGGGCAGCAGCACCTTCTATATCCTTGACATTGTAACTAGCAATTGGTGGACAGGACAGAACAGCAAAGATGGAGTTCCTCTTCCAAAAAAAGGGTCTTGTCATTTGTTTTTTCTGCTTTCCCCAATTATATTGTGTATTTTATCTGTGCAGAAGGTAGTATCAGAGCAGGTTCTCTGGACCCAATATAATGTGCTGTGAACTCCAGGGACAGCCTCGTCACAGCCCAGAGCCTCCTTGAACACTTTAGTATGCAACCTCTCTGAACATGGCCTTTTTTTTGATAATTGGCAGATTAGCATGACCGCCTTGGTACTTCTGGCTGACCACTCATGGTAGAGAATGCAGATTAAAGACAAAGAAAAGTGGGGGTTTTTTTTGGTTTGGGTTTGGGGTTTTTTTAGGAAAAGGTCAGAGATTTAGAACAGTCAATAATTTAGAGGAAAAACAAAGAGACAAAATCCTCAGAGACTCCATATAGACACAAACAGCAAAATGGTATAACAGCGCCTTCAGAAAGGCAGGAATTCCTAAACATAGGCTGAAGTCTGGTATATGTAGAGGTTTGACTTATTGTCTTTAAACAACTCATTACACCTGGAAATCATAGCTGTCTTCAAAGGATTAGCCATCTTGTTCCAGACCTCTTCAGCATACTCCTCTTTCAGTGTCTTCTGAAATGCTGAACGCTTTTACCCATAGTGCTTATAATCTTCATCACCTTGATCTTCAGCATCCACATCAAAGGCTGACTTTGTGAAGTGGAAAAAAACATTCCATGGTTGGATCCCCAGTGCACCAAATGTGCAATCCAAGTCACAGAATTGCTGTGTAACCTGAGACAGATCTTCCAGAGAGAGAGTCTAAATTCACTGTCTGCCCTAAGAAAAGATTACCATGCTGCTGCCCTGGACCTCAAGGAGACCAGAAAACCTGTTATTCACAGTTCTTCTCAAGACTTGTTCTGCAATAAATTGTGAACTACTCTGTCCTGTTCCAGGTGGCATCTAACATCCTAGCTTGTGCTGGCCAATGGTCTGGATGGCTCTGGATGAGTTCCATTGCGTAAAGTGGGTATCTCTTGTACTTATTTGCTTGTACGAGTACGATGTGTATGTATCTTACCCACAGACAATCCACAGTGTTTTTAGCCATGAGGTGCCAGGAGTGCAATTCCTTGTGCAAATGAGTAAGACTGAGGACAAACCACTTCTTAATGCATCAGTGCCTCTATTCCAGCCTTATAAATATGAATAATCTTATCTAATACTTCCTAACCTTATAGAGACACCATGAGAATGAACTAATTTCTCAGCAATACTTAAAACAGTGATTTAATCATGTACTTGTCCTCTCTATTTTAGAATAGGTCTGACTTACTCATACTTTGGAAGTTTTATCTGATGATGTTTGTGAGATGCTGACTTTACAGTGATGAAGCCATGACCATCAAGTGTGTTTAGCTACCTATTTCCCAAATAATTTTAAAGTATTTAAATTTAGTCCAGAAACTCAAGACAATTTTAGAGAACACCAGCCCTGAATATCTCTTTACCAAGTGTTACAGTATCCTATGAACAGGGCAGATGGTGAGGAAGTCTTTCTTCTAAGTCAGGAAGATGAAAGGATTTAGTATTTTGAATACTCCTAGGTGGTTGCTGGGGTTATTTCTGAGCACACATACTGGGTCATATTTCCTAAGTGAAATAGTATGCAGGAAAATGCCCAGCCTGTGAATCTTCACCAGGACATTTGTATAAGGTAGATGCTAAGCTGTCAAAGTCTAAGATTCCTACAAATACACTGTAGCAGAAATGTAGGTGCCTGGAAGGTTGTACAGGCACTTAGACCCTATATGCATACAATTTAGATGGAAAGAAAGGGGCTCGTGCCCTTCATGGTACTTAAATGACCTAAACGTGCTTTAGAGTTGGCAAGTTCCCTCCCTTACATGAACTTAAAATACACCTTGTATATTCCTGTGACCTCCATTTCACTCTACTGCTGTAGAAGATACTCCCCAATTTCAAAGATAATTTCCATCCAAATTTTCTGACATTGGTTTGTCATCTGTCATCAGTGTTTGAGGTTAGTGTGTCCTCTTCCTTTATATTTACAGCATGAAACTTCTTTGGTTCAATTTCTGTTGCATGAAATATAAATGCAGCAGCAAATAAGAAGTAATCTAAGGTCAACAGAGAAGCAGGCAGTGTAACAATATTTTTTAAGACTATATGAAACAAATGAAATGGAGCAGCCCACATAAATAGCATGTTTAGCTTATTTCAGTGTCCGTTCTTAATTAACCCTTTAGAAAATAGACAAATGCATTACATAAATCTCATAGTCAGCAGTCATAGGTCTCAGAAACAGAACTCTAGAGAGACTCTCAATGTTTGCAGATGCACTGGGAAAAGTATTGCCAAATTTCTCCATCTTTTTCCTGTATAAATACGTCCAAAAACACAGGGAAAATATTACCTTGTGTTAAATATTGATATCTGCTCCTGTACAGTGAATCATCCTCCAAAGTTGCATTAGGGTAGATGTTAATTAAAAACTGTCATTGCAAAACTTCATTCCTTTATATATGCAACATAAACATTGCTGAATATACTGCAGTGTAACAGAGCACAGAAGGAAGAACTCTTACTTCTTCACTGGAATGTGTTCTCAGCACGTAAAAACCCTATTAATAGGAAGGGCTTAATTTTTTTCCCCTCACCTTTTGTTGTCTTTATTTGCTCTTCTTGTTCCTCCAACTTTTTAAGTCTCCTTAGGCATCAGTAGAAAAAATATTACCCATAAAGATCTGAAGTGGCCACAGCAATTGAACAGCAATACGAGCTGCAAGATCTAGGTTTGGATGCCAGGCTGTTCCTCACTTTTCGAACCGTTTAACTCTAGCAAGCAAGCTAAACAAATGTAAGGCACTGCAATGTATTAATCTAGCCACTGCCCTGATTTAATTGGCCCAGAAAATTGCTTGAGGTGTTTGGGATTGCAATTAAGGCTAGGAGAGTCTTTGGTGGTGGAGGGATTTTTCTATCATTTTTAAACCAAACCCTCTCTCATCTAAAACTCGTGGGCCTAATTAGAGATTAATTAAAGTTACTTGCTGCTGCTTAGTTGAATTTCAGCTCAGTAGAGATATTTTAAGTGGCAGGTATAAAATTTAGCCTTTTCTATCTCTCTTTTGTCTCTGCTTCCAATAACCAGAACTTCCCCAATCAGCAAATTCATTCAATTCAAATTAGAATAATTGTCCATCTTTGCTCTCCGTCTCACAACTTGTAGATTCCCACTGTAATTTGGCTCAAGGATAAAAAATTAATTTTAAGCAAATAACGATCCTTGTCTGCCATTGTTACCATGCTGTGTCTTGTGATCCTGCTGTTGGATGTAGCGGATACTATACACTGGGAATATCCAGCTACATGTACAGAGCTAAAAATAGGGAGGAGACTGCACCAAAACAATAGGCAAATTAGCTAGTTTGGTCTACAAATCTGAGATCATTTTTTTTAATGAAAAATGCAGATAAACAATAATTCATGTAGCAGCTATGGGCGAGACACAGACGTCCATTTCCACCCAAAATATAGACACCCAAAGAGTCAACAGATTATTCAGAAGTGCTCAGCCTGTAACAGAGCTCTGCATAAGCCATGGTTAATTAGTACAGGGCTTGTCTGCAGGTATCTAATGTTTGCAAGACAACATGCATCATGGAACAGTAGGTCAAACACATTCCTCAATAAAATTCAGTAAAACACACACTGAGTGTTACACTTAACAGTTTATCTAAATTAGCAAACCCTCAGCAACACTGCCTTTAATTTTAGCTATCCATTTCTGGTTTTAATACTTTTCTACACAACACCACCAGGCACAATTTCAATACTTACATGGTTCATTTTCATTAAGTTGGAATGCCATCATATTCTTATTATCTGGTTATTTGGGTTTAATAGGACCAGCAGAATGTTCTTTTGTTGTTTTTTGCGATTATTTTTGGGAGAGGTTGTTTTGTTTTAATCAGACTGTTCTCCAATCCTGTTGTCACAGCAACAGTGGACATAACTAGTTGACACAATTTTTTCTTGCAAACCTTCAGTGCCATTCAGTTGCAGATTGAATTTAATAAGCCTGTTTAACAGCCTACCTGAATCCTAAATGCAAGTTTTCCTAATAATATGACATTATCTTTTTTGGTACATTCTGAAAGATTTCAGCAAATTATTTTCCTATAGACTAGAGTAGTGGTTTCTTTTTGCTTAAATATATGTTAGGTGCTTTTCTCCCCTTCAGTTTCCGGTAAGTATTCAACCTTGTAAATTTAGATCATTTATTGACATTTTAAAAGATTTTTCAGGCTGGTAACATTTAGAGCTATTCTGTGTTTTACAGTGACAGGGCTGGATTTCCAATATTATACAGTAATGACATATGCCTTTGAGGTCTTTTTAAGGAAGAAAAGCCATTCAATCTACCAGATTTCCCACTGACTTTATAGATTCAACTTCTAAGCAGTGAATATATTCTAAGTATGAAAATGTTCACCTCAAAACAAACAAGAAAATTAGTGCAGTGCGCTCCCTTGAAAAGAACAGAGCAGTTTCAAGCTGGCCAACCCACTCTATTATACCAATATACTCTGAAATAAAACACCTCTCTTTCTTAAAAAGTTTCTGGCACTAGGTGGTAACAGCTCCACAGCATTCTCAAAGATAACCATGACACTGAGGTACAGCACTGCCATAACTGATACAGATGGATCACTCAATGCCACTGTCATAGAATTCTTCATAACGACACAAGATTAGAAAGTAACATTCGTTACAAGACCCCTTATTTTATGTTCTTGTAGCATTTACAGAAACAATTTTTCCATAGTGAAAACCAGAATAAAGTACGCTGAATTATTTTCCCTGTGGAAGAAGTACATGTTGAATAAATTCACTGTTTTAACTTGGATGCATCACTGGTGTCACAGGGAACAATGTTATTCTTTCTGATCCCAAACTAAAAATCCTAGCCTTTAAGCTTGGAAGTTAGTCATCTCAACCGCAAAAAATAAATAAGGGTCTCGGGCAACTCTAAGAAATAACTTGAAAGCAAATAATTTAAAAGTTAAGCGAAATGTAATAGACCAGGTTTTCACATGGTCTGCAGCAGGCTGGTGGCAATAACGATAAGCTGGTTTGCATCAGCTGCAGATCTGATCACGTCACTTTACAGAACTGCAGTGGACACGCAGTGTAACATATCAGTGCCATCGAAGAAAGAGACATTGCAGGGTACCTACCAGGTAGTCTTTGCTGGAAAAGCACTCTTTTGTANGTTAAACCACAACAACCACCAATACAACCCAGGAGACTGAAGCCGGAATGCATTAGTCACAAGTACTGCAGTAACTCACAATGATGGGGAGTCCCTCACAGAGCTGGACTGTAGATGAATTAAGAATTTTGAGAGAGACTTTCAGTCACAATCTATCTGGAAAACTGAAATAACCATTCTCATAAATTCACCCAATTCAGCGGATTAATGTCTGTTTACTATGTGAACTATTTTTATTTTTGCATTGAAATTAATTTATGCATACTTAAATAATGTACGTGTTCTATGTTCTGTCCCTTGGTGTAGTTATCAGAAAAGAGGAGGCAGCCAGAGATAACGGAGACAGCAGCAAGGAGAAAAAAATAATCTCCACATTTTCAGTTCTGTGGATTTAATTACATCTCTAACATTAACTTAATTTAAGTCATGATATTGATACTTGATATTAAGCTGTCAGTAATCCTTAACCATCGTTTTGAAGCTCTTTAACAGTATCATAGATGAAGAAAACAAGTTTTTGCATTAACCATTATTTTACCATAATGACACCCAGCAAGCGTAGTCATGAGCTAGGCTGCTACAGTAACAGGCACAGTGCAGGCATGGAACAAAACACCTGGTTTCTTCTCGAAGACCTTAACTTGTAAGCAAAAGGCAAGGCTGGGGAAGAGATGGTAGACCAGAAGAAGAGAGAGGGGGACATTATTGGTCAGGCCCACACAGCACAACACAACTCAGCAACAGCCTAATTTGTCAAGAGAGAGAGGAGATTCTAAGGAGCTAGTGAAGTGTCTGGAGAGATGTTTACAGTGACCTCCTCCCATCTTGTGCTCACTCAAAAATCTAGGAAACGAAGGCTGGGAGCGAGCTTTTGATGCCAAATAGAACATTGCCTAACCCACTGTACCAAAAGAGAGAGAATCCCAGGGTACCAAAGGCAACTTACAATCTTCCCATGCATAACAAGTAAATATAAAACCTAAGGTCCCATACACGCTTTGCATTGACCTCACATACGTGAAAACAAGAGCCTGTTTTGTCTCACTTAACTCTTATATCTCACTAATTATCTTGTGTAGAAAATAGATGTTTTCCTAACAGAAATACTACTTGGCTACATCATTCCTCTTAATTTTCTCTGAGTACTATGAATATTCAATAATTCTTCTGAAAGTGGCTTCACAAGAGGGGCAGGTAAGGTCTGTTTCATCAATGACCCACTGGCTATAAAAAGGAACCTCTAAGTTCTCTCTCAGTACCAAGCCGTAATTCTCCCATTCATTGTATAAATGATTCTACAAAAAGTAGTTCCTATAGTCACTGAATAGATAGTGTTCTCATTTCTGCATAGTATAAAATTTAATATTTTGTTCCCTCTTTAAACAAAACTGGTTGGTAACTCAATCAAATTAATGTATTATTTACCCTCTAGCTTTTCCTGAATGGCTACACAAAAGTGTGTGTGCGTGCGCGTGGTGTATGTGTGTACATGTAGTTATAGAAGGGACTACAGTTTAAGGCCTTAAAAACTACTAAAAACTCAAAAAGCTATTAAAAGTTTTGGTTAAATTTGTCCCACAAAAAAGCAACTTCCACATTTGGTGTGCAGTGTACTACATGGGATTTTAACAATAAGTAAAGCAGCAAACAGAATGGTCTCAAACAAGTTTATCACTGAAAGTCCAAACCAGTTTGTGACATTTTCTTGTGAATTTCCTTATTGTGAAGTTTGTGATTTTTTTTCTATCCATGATCATTTTCTCAAAACTGCAGCTTATTTGTTGTAATAAATATTTAGTCACACAGAGCCACTACACTATGTGCACATAAAATTTTGTTTTACTAATACTACCAGTATTTAAATTTATTTGAAAGGTCCTTCTGTAATTTTGTATGAAAATTATGTTATATAGACTTTTCCAATTACAGCAAGAGTGGGTTATGAGTTTGCTAACCAGAGCCTGCAATGATGAAGTGCTATCCTGAACAAAAGGAATAATGGCCTTGAAGAGAAGCAGCCAAAAATTCTATGAGTCTTCTGCACTGTCAAGGAAAAGTGATTATGCCATGTACTTCTAAGGCATCAGAATTTGACAACAAGTAACATCAGGTCACTCTAAGAATAAGATTGGAAGCGGTGCTTTGTGCTAGCATTTTTCAGAAGGAAAAATTGCCTTTTAACACACAATACTCTTTTCAAGTCACAGAGTACATTGTATTCCTGTAGTATTAGATGATCTGATGAGAGAGATATGTGAAGTCATTCTGAGGGTATCTACTGTGCAGTCAAAACAAGTCACAGAAGGCTTTGTACAGAAATCCAGGTTCCTTTTAAGCTAACCAGTTCAGATACTAAGAGCTCTCAGTCCTGCAGAATAAAAGTCTAATTTAACTTGCTTTTGGTCAGGTTTTTGCAGTCTGTGGTGAACTCAGTGCTGCTGCGGTGAGATTCAGAATGCCTGAGCTCGGTGTATCACACCATAGTCACTGGTTTGACTTTGGGTGCTGTTTCTTGGTCTTTCCCTAATTTTCAATGTTGAATTACTTGAGAACAGAGCTTTTGCAAAACTTATTTAGTTTACAAAATAGTGTATGGATCTCTACTGTTGCAGAGAATTCAAATCAGTGTGACAGCGATGGATCTTGATGATGTTTCACAAATTTGCATGTGCACACTTAGGAATTAATTTAAGGTAATTGAATGGATTTGTATAATTTAATTTTTAAATGAGACCCAATTCCCCATACTAGTGATTTTCTTATCTGTTGTTCCTGTCAGACTCCACTACTAAGGCTCTTCAGCTCTCTGTGCTATTACCTTCTTAGTTATCCAATTAAATAAACACTAATCAGCTTATTTAATAAACTAGATTATAGTGTCTGTACTGGCCTAAGTTTCTGATAGAGATCAACACAGATATTAAAGAAGCACAATGTGTTGTGCTAAAGTAAGCAACAGACTACCTATCATTTGGAGACAGGAAGGTGCCTGACTAACCAGTGCACACTTCTGTGTGGTTTTGGGGGAAAAATGCTTTAAAGGATCAGCTGATGATATCATTCATGATTAAATCTAGGCAATGGAAAAGACAGATTAAAAAGGTCATTCAACAGATCTTCCATATTGAAATGAAATTAAAAAAAAAAACAAAAACCCACACCTTTACACACTGCCTGTTTGTGAACATCCTAAGTGGTTTTTACAGAATCTGGGATCAGTCTCTGCAGAACAAACTGACAAAATTAATCAGGAATTGAAGCAGCCAGAAGCTGATTTTCAAATATGTATTTTTTTTAAATATGCATCTCTTTTCAGAGAGATTTCTAATTTCTAATCCCTCTGTTTAGATAAAAAAAGATTTGTAAAGGTAACATGGAATTAGTGTTGATGCTGTGTCTGACATTGTCAGTAGAATGTGGTGTTTTGTCACTTTTGGATTTCCTAGCCTAGCATGTGATTTTTCTTTTTCTCCCACCTGTGATGACTGCCATCTTGTCTCATACAACAGCCCCAGAATCAGTCATACTCAGAGCAGTTTGTGGTATGAGAGATGACAAACTGAACCCCACAGAGAGAGAGGAGAGGCAGGAAACACTGGATCTAACTGCAAGTTGCACCAACCAAAACAACTTTTTTGTTTTCTATCCTGTTCTCATTAATAATCAATGTGCCACTAATTTCCCAGTAAATGGAGCAAGTAATTTTCAAAAGCACGTAAGATCTTCCCTTATTCTAAAGATTACTCTCTGGTCTACGCAAACAAGCGGAAAATCAACACCTACCACTTGAAGGAAGCTGTGTGGCTTAGGCTCTGCATTTTTGCAAATTACAGGATTATTTTTTCCTTTATTTCAATGGCCAAACCAATGCTTAATAACAGAAAATCACATGATCTTTAATAAGTTTCTTGGCCTTGATATGAAATGTTTTAAAGCAATGTAGTCTTTTCCTTCAAAACAGTCATGTTGGCAAAAATGAATGTTTCGAACTCTGTTTTGAAACAAATCTACAGTTAAGCTCCAAGGAAATTGCTGAACATAAATCAAGACAGACTTGAATCCACTTAGTGTATTTTGATGAGAACTCCAGAGTATACAGTGATGCTACTAAAAGGAGCGACACTTGTGTGGTCATGACTGGAAGCATAGATGCATACTCAAACTTGACAAACTGTTTCTTCTCAAAGGCATAAGAGTCAACAGAAGGGTTATGTACATTATTTATGATCGGATTCCACAGACTTTTCACATATCCCCACAAAAGTAATATAGGGCCTTATTGAAGAACAGTTTTAGGTTGAACAGATGATGACATGATTTATTTATTCCTAAACTAGGATCATAACATTTTTGGTAAGCTCTCATCAATATGTCCTTTGAAGAACTAAGGAACCTAGATGTCCACAGGTAAGCACTCATTTTAGAAGCAAGGAGGTGCTTAAAATCAAATCATGCTGGTTTGGGAAAGAGTTCTGCTGCTTTTGTAAATCATGACTTTTATCACTTTTAGTATTATTAAGTGACAAACACACTTCAGGACAATTTGATCATTCTATTGACTTAAATATTGCGTTTGTGATATGAATGTACTTTCAGATTAAGGTTCTGATTAAACATTACTAAAGTGATTTTTTGGGGAGTAGCAGGGAGGGCTTGCTTGCTTGTTTGTTTTAGTACTCAGTAGATGCCATAGAGTAAGCCTTTAAAAAATGATTATCAAAAATTATCCCGGAGCACCTCCCTCAAACACCATAAATGGAATACCAAGGCACAAAATCAGTGAAGATTCATTTAGATATAAATTTTTCCTCAATGTTTTGAAGGTGCTAGAATGACAGTAAATGAAATGCCAGTAACATATTTATGCAGCACATATCTCAGAAGTGGCATAGCTTTTTCTCTTCCATAGAAAAACTTCAGCTTCTTTGAGGAGTAAAGTATAATTTAAGATTTCTTTTGCAAACCCACTACATACAGTTTATTCTACACTTGGTTTCATAGCTGTATTCCTTGAGGAAAATATTGGATGGAAAGTATGTAGTAACTGGATATAAAGAATAGATTGTCCATTTGACACCTAATTTTCCACAAGATAAACATTCACAGTCTACTTTACAAGTTTAGATGCAATAGTATAGTTCCACTGTTAACACAGATTTGAATCCTCTTGTCCTGAATTACAATTCTTATTATCTTTATTCAGATACTTCCTAATCATAATTTGTAAATCAAAGTCACCAAACAGTCTGCAGGTTCTGCTTCTAGCCAAGCAGGACTTCTAACCAACTCAGCAACTCAGCACACATATGCCCTTGAGTACCATAAACTAATGCTACTCCCAGTGCCTCAGGAAAAAAACAAATTTGATAGCTATGCAGCAAGCTGATTCTAAAGATAGCATATTTTAGATAATATGCCAAGAACTTGATGATGATGTATAAACTTTCTGCCATCTAGTCCCACTCACTATAAATTAAGAGTCAGGCAAAAATTAGGGAAGTTGTATATTCCAGATCTAAGGTCATTGCTTAGAAAGCCCTACACCTAATCACACAATCTTTTTCAGCCTCTCTCAAATAGAAAATAAAATGCATGCATCTTAACGGATCTTTCTAATGTAAGAGATCATCAATAATCATGTACTGGAATATGAAAACAATGAGAATACTTTCACTAAGAACACTATTTCTAACAATAAAACTTGTTAAAAGCTCATATTGGATCTAGCACAAAGTTATTGATTGCTGTCAATACAACTGCAGTCTTTTGTCCAAGGCTATGAATTAATTTGCAGCAGTATGACTCTCCTTCCCAATACGGTATTATGACAGTCCTTAGGAAAATCATACTTCCAAAAAAACAAACCAAACCAACAAAAAAAAACAAACAGAGAGAAGGAAGAATTCATGTGTAACGGGAGGTTCAACCTGTAGGGCTTATACAAAGGTAGGTTGATTCCAAGTTACAATATTGTGCTTCATAATCAAGGTTCTCATAAATTTAAAATAAAGGAGTATACAAAAACTCTCAAAACATTAACTAAACAGAAGCAGTACTGACTTTACAATAAGGCACAAGTAAAAAATTTTGAATTTAAACTTTTATACCTTCTTTTTTGAAACTGAAATCAATTCATCTGGAAAAATAAGTGAACTCAGTATTTTTAAAAAAGAGATACAAGCACAAAAAAGAAACCAAGCGGTTTTTGCTTAGTTAAAACATCTCAAGTCTGGCCAGATTTTTTTTTTTGGTTTGTTGTTTCAGAAGAAAATACCCAAACAAGCACTTAATATTTTTCATTCCAAGTGACCAAAAGTTATTTTGTCTTATTTTTGGTTCAGCTTCTGAAAAGAAATTCAGTTTTTCACACAGCTGTAGCCAACTTATGTCTCATTGTTAAGATGTGTCTAAAGATTGATTTGCATGAAAAATCTTGGAAAAGCAACTTTTTAGCAATGAAGCTTTAGGAGATCAAAAATCTGTCTCTGAGATTTACTCTAGGGCCTTTGCATAGTACTAGTCAATTGCAGAGGTCAATCTCTCCTCTATGAGGCATCTAATATTAGATTTTTTAAATCTATATTTAGAGACCAAAATCTTTGGCCTGATTTTTAGAAAGACGAGCATTTCTTGCTTAACTGCAGAAACTGAAGTTCAAACAATTTGCCTTACACTCTCTTGTCTCTCAATGTCAGGAAAATGAGAAATAAATGTAAATGTAAAATGGGACATAGAAGACTTCTGAGCTTCCCAAATGCACTGTGAGGATAAAGTGTCAAGCCTGATGAATCCTACTATGATGTACATTGTGAAAAGCTTATCAATAAAATATCAGGAAAGGATTAGAGGCAATGTCACTGTAACAAAGTGGATTAAAATAATTCTACCTGCTTTGAAAAACACCTTTCCTTCTCCATCTGCAATTTCTTCTCATACCCAACCAGCTACAATCTCTCATGCATATATCATTACTCTCCCCAAGTAACAGAACAACAGACAAAGTATTACTGCTTTTCATAATATTCCTTGCATTAATTGACTAAAACTCTAAGGCAAATGTCACTGCTATGTGGAAGAGCTGTGGAGCTATGAGCTAAAACAAGCTCACTGGCTTCACTAATCAAAATGAGACTAATGCTACATTTCCTCAGGATCACCATTAAAATCCATCTCACAGTCTATCTGTCCATCCCATCCATCCACTTTTTTTCTAAAAGATGTCCTTTTGATATCTAAGATCTTATCAGGAAACACCATTCAATCCATGTAAACAGAGACAGTTTCTGTAGCATCACCATTTGAGTTTGGCCTGGGAAATATTCATCAGTCCTTGCTGTCTCTGATTTGAATCAGTTTTGGTTTCCAGTAGCTGAGCTGTAACAAATCCATCAAAAGAGAGCAATTAGGAATAAAAGTTAACAGGATACTAAAGATGACATGTGAGTGTCAAGGCTAGTGATCATTAAATGAAGTGAGGAATTGGCAGGTAGAATAAAGCAACAGACATATGGCTACCTTAAAGGTTAATAAATTTCTTTCTTTCCTTCCCACCCTTGTTCTAAGCTGCTGCAAATGGTGTGGAATAATTGTTTTGACAGACTTATTTCCCCTCTAGACCACATGTATTGATCTCCCTTAGGTTCTTTACACAGAGTGAGGGCAGATTTTGACCTTCCTGTGTCCACTGTAGCAGCTGTACAAACTCTTCATTAACATAAGAATAGTGGTAAGTATGTGCTATTAAAATGAGGGGCAGGCAGTGCTCTTCTGTATCCTTCTTTATAATTCATTGAATTTTATGCTATGAGTAGGTGCTAAATTGGGAATGAATAAATGTATTTCAAGCCCACACTTGGCATCCACAGTATGCTTATTCTCTTACAGATGAACCAAATTTTTAGCTTGAGAATTTTTGCATCTATCCAGTGCCAAGGCAAGGGAGTTGTATAACATATATTTGAGAAAGATTTAGCAAGAAAAAGGAATTTTTCTGCCAAAAAAAATCCCATATTCTTACAATGCTTTTTATTCCAGTTTTTATTTGCATAGAATTCCAGCTATGGCATGCAGCATCTGTTAACTCTGCTACAATTATGTCAACATGGTGATTTCTTTTTCTTTCAGAAGTATTATGAGTTGCTTTTCTCTTTGAGGCGATAAAGTTCTTAGGCAACTTAAAACTCAGCTGCCTGCCTTAGGTTTCTCTTGATACTTCACTACAGATGTAATTACTGAGAATTTATTGAGTCACTCTCAGTAAATGGTGAGTGCAGGATTATTTCTTCATGAAAAGGAGAACCAACACAGTTGATCTTTTGCATATTTAAGAATTTATTTGATGTCAAATTAAGAATAAAAGTGTACTTTGCCAAGCATAGAAATCGTCACAAGGTAAGGTCTACCCTGTCTGCGGCTCACTAGGGATACCGACATTGTCCCTACTCTTCTAAAGCACTAAGACATAAAACTGAATGGGAAAACTGGCATCTCATCAGTTTCCTTGGTTTATTCCTTTTTATATACAAACATGTACATATAAAGCATTTGCTGTAGGTACATATGTACATATATATATCT